>CAOJBJ012498570.1:0-12985 GCA_948291685.1 Euphorbia celastroides
GTAGATAAGAAGAAAGGGGGGAAACCTCCAAATTAAAGCATCTTGATCTCTCAGCCACAAGTTGAGCTTGGACAGAATGAAGTTCCTATCAGAATATTGCAGACCACATTACAATAAACTAATTTCATCGAATTCAAAATAAATCACAAAAATTGCTTCAAGACCTTACCTTAGATAGTTCAGCATGAGTAGTGTTAACTTCATCAATCTTCTCCCTAAGCCTAGAGTTTTCTGCTCTGACTTCTGTGAGTGAAGCTTCAAATGCCTTTTTATCTTCTTTAATCGAGTCGATCTCAATGGCGAAATCTTGTTCACGAGTGGTTTTAATGTAGGAGAAATCCAACTTCTCTGATTTGGCCAAGGCATAGGCTGCAGTAACAGAAGCAGCTGCTGCGGGTGACTGATAAATTTTAAGAGGGGGCACATCCCGAGGTTTGAGCCTCATGATAAAGACCTAACAAATATATTAACAATTTTATTATGAAAATAAACACACACACACACACACACACACATATATATATATATTAAGTATTTTGAGACCAAATATCATCCTACACATACCTCATTATTGTATTTCCCATTATAGCCACCAAAAGCTATCAAATGCCTCTCTCCATTGATTGTAGTAGAGCTAACACTGAGTCCCTGCTTTGTCATTTGGCAATTAGATCACTCTTTATTATTAATTTTTCCTGAGGAACTGTTGTAGAATATGAAGCATAAGCATACAAGTAACAGTAATGAAAGGATAAGTGATACTTTATTAAAAATCATAACACTAATTAGACATACATATTTAGAGCAATAACATCTGATTCCAATATAAAAATCCTAACTCCATCTCCTATTGTTTTCTGAACAATGGTGTTTCTCATCTTTTCGTTGTGGATTTTAATCAGACATTTCTAGATTTTCTGGTCATTGAGGAACATCATATCCCATTTCGACCACACACGCCTCTGATAATTTGTAAATATTCCATCAGATATCAGTACTGAAATTAAGGTGAAATAAGAAGAAAGTCTTGTTTCCAGCTCGAGCTGCTTCTAAAAAATAAGGTTATTTGGTGGGCTTTGTACATTTTTTGTTGTTTCAGCTCCTCCTATTATTTATAAATTATCAACAACTTTAAAAGTCATTTTTAAGAGACCAAGTGATAATTAATCACAAATTATCATGTGATTTCTCTGTAGATGTGAACACTATTAAAGCTTGATGATTATATGAAGCTTCTTAAAGCTAAAAGAATACTAACAAGAGAAATTTGTAATTTCATGAGTTTATGCCTTGACAGAATTGATGAATCAATGGTAAATAAGTACGTAAGATATTGTATTTAGCTACAAAAGGAGACAGTTATGTGATATGATAGTGAAGGAAATGGTAAAAGGGAGAAAACTGAGAGTAATGGTAAGTTCAGGTTGGAATGCGCATATGCCATTATACTATCATTTTGTAGTATTTGGACCCTCTATTATTTATGTATTGCTTGACTATTCAACAGAAGAACTGAAAATACAACACTTACAAAAGATATTTTAGAGAACAAATCTAGTTTCGTGATGTTTCATAGACTATGTTTAGTGAATTCCACATCAACGTGCATTGCATGGTTCAAAACCATGGAAATTAAGTTACCTCAGATGCTATATAATGCTGCATCCAAATAGTATTTTGCAATTGAATGAAGATCAAATCAATAATTAATGGAAGTAATGAGACCACATGCGCTGAAATAATATTGCGAAAAAAAAAAAAAAAACAACAACAAAGGCATTAGACAAGTACAATCAGTAAGTGTAATAAAAAGCACATGTACACAGAAGCAATAATTTTTTTAATCAGTTTTCAACGAAGTAATTCAAACTTTTATTCTACCAATATTCCAAAATTGCAAGCTTCAATAACAAGTTTCTTCATAATATGGCATCGTATATTAGAAAAAATAGTTCGATAGAAGCACACTAACCTCGCTTGCCAGAGGGTCTCTCCCCTTGACACTTGTTAATGTTGACCATGCCAGCTTAGGCATATTCAGGACAAGGGTTTCTGGACAACCTGAAAAAGAAATATAGAACAGTTTGCAACCATCCTGTAAATTCTGACCAAAATTCAACAAAATAAAAAAGGCAAAGCTCTTAGGCTTCCAAGGCCAAAATTTGCTGTCCCGGGGTAAGCTTGTGAGAGGAGATTTGCAGGACAATGGCATGTGAAAACAATCCCAATCTTATCTGGCTCTCAGGAAGCCACACCAAAATAGCAATTCAATATCTCTAAAACACTCCCGTATATGCATGTATTAAGCTTAAAACATGTACAGGAAAAGTTCTGCATAATGTTATGCACAAACATTAACAAATAACGAGTGGTGGAAGGCATTTAAAAGTCTGATCCCTTTGGATAAAAAGCTTTTACACCATGTCAGAGAACCACTAAATAAAAAAAACTTAAGTTTTCAGATGAGAGGCCAAAAGATATTTTTTATGTCTCTACTATGTTATTCAATTCGGTAGTAAATATGCTTGCGTACCATTTTTGTTATCTCCACCACCAACAATATACCAGTTTTCATCAATGGCGATACCAGAATGACCAGCTCTAGGGCTTACGAAATCACCCTGAATTTCTGGTTGGGACCACTCAATCTGCAGTTTAAAGAGATAAAGTCATGATACAGAGCATATAAGGCATATCAAACAAGCACATGCACATAGATTCATCTCAACATCATTTCCATAAATAGTCCCACAAAGATAACATTTTTTTCTAGTTTAAGCAAATAAATTTTGTATCTTTGAAAACTGGAAAATCAATACAATGAAATTAAAGGTTTGTTAGGTATACTTGATTCTTAATAAGGCCAATTTGTAACAAACTGTCATTCAAATTGTTCATTGTGGAATGTTCAATATTTCCGTGACAGATATTGCGTGACTGCTACACTTTCCAGCCTCATCTTGATTTCTGATGGGTTCTAGATTGATTTTCTTTGAAGCTATATCATCTTTGGGATTCTTACACCATTTATAGAAAACCAACCAAGCCTTAATCCCATCCTAGATAGGGTCGGCACGCCATTTATTGAAAGTAGTAAAAACAAATTGTTACCCTTTTACATTTTCTGTCAAGTGATTTCACAAATCCAATTCAAGATAATTCATCAGGTACGAAGACAAACACAAGCATCTTCGTGATAATCAAGAAACAGGAACTAGAATGCTATTCTAAGTTGCCAAACTGATATCTCACTCAGGTCTATCTTAACATCAAGCCTATATGTCCTCAATAGTTGCAAAAACCATGCATTATGAATAACCTCAACAACTGGGTATTAAAGAGTTCCTTGTCCGCAAAAGTGCTCTAATGCAAGAGGCTCATGTACACTCCAGAATAAAAAATATGCAGCCTAGCTTAAGATTTAAAGGCTATAACGAACTCCAAATCCCATTATCATAGCACAAACAATAATGCAAGTTCATACAGAAAATCAAAGTCCATGTCACATAATATTCCCCCAGTAACTGAACTCCATCTCAGTTTCTGAATTTTCCAGTCAAGCATAACTACTTACAGTCTGAAGGTCAAGTACATGAAGATCATTGAAAAATATTGAGTGCGAACAACCACCGAAAATAAGAAGGTATCGCTCTGCATTTATTGTAGCAGTGTGATCAAATCTTGGGGCTGGAGGAAGCTTCCTATCAAACACAAGAAAGAAGTAGGAAAAACTTCTAGAATTAAGTAAATAGCCAACAACGAAAGCAGCATAAGCACTTACGTAGTCTCTAATACATCCCAAGCCATCTTTTCTAGATCAAGAGAATATACATCATTAAGAAGTCTCCTGCCACTATCTTCTCCACCAAAAACTAACAACCTAGAACCAACAAGGGTAACAGAATGGCCACCCCGGGCTACCTGCAATGCAAGAATCCTATTAACCAACTTCCATTCACTGGAATACTCCCTTTTACAATAAAATGGATGACTATATAAAAATCTAATACACAAAATGGTAAATCAGCTTGAAGACATGTGAAAAATAAGCTACTGATAAGATGGCCTACTGGAGCTTTTCCTGATGTCTCTACAACACCACAGAGGTTTGTTTCAAGATCAATGAAACGCACTGCAAAAAGAGAAATTGCAAATAATGAATCTACGAAGAAGACTATTCACAATCTGCCACCAAATTGGGTAGGAAAAGGTAATTTTTTATAAATAAGCAAACCTGTCATAAAATCAGAAGATTTTTTGGAATGACCACCAAGGAGGAGGAGTTTGTTTCCCCATTTAATCTGAGAAAACAGAGTAATTTGAGTCAGTAGATAGCAGCAACTGAATGTTTATACAAACAAATAGAATTCTTTCCACTTACCAGCAATATCATAGAAGACGACTCCATGCATCTCTATGAGTTCTTAAAAAATTTTGATATTATTCTACATAATCAAATTATGTGTTTGATGTGTTTTACTCACTACTGTATACTGTTTGCTTGTATTTGAGAATTACAGATCATATATTTTTAAGAGCTTGATGCTGAATAAAATCTTTACAGTACTTGGACAGTAATATGATTAATGTAATCAGATTATTTTGAGATTCGTTAATTCAAAAGCCAAACTTTGAAAAAAAAAAGAATATAATACTTGAACTGAGACAATTAAATTTTATCTGCAGGATGCTTCAGATTAAAATCATGAAAATGTATATTGGCTTAATGTCATTTCAGGTTGAAGGGTGCAAATATTACAGCATAATACTTCAGTGTTATAGGTCATATATAGTTCTAATAAATTTTCATATTAACAATCCATTGGATATTGCAATATAGAACAAAAAACAATATGCAATTTCCAAATACGATAAAAATTATATCTTTAAGATTGATATTGTCAGTATTATTACAGTATTAGATATGCTTACAACTTGAGTTTTATTTTTATGATTTTATTATGTATTTGGAAATTACACAGCTTCAGTTAGAGTCTACAGTATGATGATCATAGACTCACATTACCAACTGTACATTTTACATTTACGTACCATGCTGTGATCTGAGAGAGGTGGAAGAACTTCTTGTAAACTATTGTCTTTAACTTCATTTGAGTCTGGTTCAGTTTTTAGTTCTAGACTAGACCATGCTGCACTTCTAGGATCAAAGACCTGCAAAAGTTTTGCAGCGCTGAATAAATGACTTAATCTGTATGATGTTAATTTGTGATGTTATTTTAATACCTGAACATCAGATAAATATCTCCCATTGCGACTCCCCCCGGAGACATAGAGTTTATCTTCAGCAATTGCTGCAGCATGCTAGAATTAAGAGAAGTTAATATATTTAGCACCTTTTATTTATTAGGAGAGGCAGTGAAAATGACGATAGCCTTGTGGATAAAGTTCCATAGCTATTAGAGAAGAACAATATTACATGCTAGAATAAGGATTAATTTCTAGAACAATAGTCACCTTATAACGCGCTGATGGTCGTACACCTGAAACAGGTATTGGTAGCCACTGGTCATAATTCAATTGTGAAAACCAGTTGCCCGCATCAATGTCCTTGATAATCTCTGTCGTTCCCATTGAAGCTGTTTGTGGAAACTCGAACTCTACTCCTAAGCTGATTGTGAACAAAAAAAATATGGTTATTAGTTAGTAAATAGCTTAATAACTTGCCAACAAATTTCCCCTTCCATGAAAACCAGTAAAAAACTCAACATTGCAAAGTGAAATAACATGAGATTTAAATTATATGGTAATCAAGTAATACAATCCCACATTGAAATTAAATATTTTATTAATCAAGAAAAACGAGAAACTATGAAAGAAATTCACCGTAAGGTATGCTCTCATATATATTATTGTTCCCAGTTCCAAAGATGCTTTTGTCACTCTTGTCTTCTATGTGTCAGATGTTATTGAATCAATTTACATGTACTCGTGTATGAGTACTTGATTCAGGTGCAAATTCAAGTTTCACCTAATGTCACTGAAAATTCTGAATACAGGGACTATCCTTAATTTGGACTCTGGTACAAGGATGCGGAAATGAAAGAAATTATACAATTATATATTATATTCAAACGAAAAAGTGAAAAAATTTTATCAATAATGTCTGAGAGCAAACATAGTTACAATATCTAAAAGGTTAAAAGCAAGTCCAAACAAATCACTTAAATGCAAAGCAAGACTAAACAACCAACAACAGAGAACAGGGTTACTGAAGAAGAAAGGGAGGAATAGGATGCGTATAGTTGTGAAACATGATTGTTTATCCATTTTAGTCTCTATTGTCATTAATGTCGACTAATTAAGAAGTGTGATTGGTTAGAAAAATTAACAGTCATTCGTTTATTTGTGTATAAACTACAAATGCTTAGAAGGTCTAACTTTCTAGAGAAGATTGCTGGGTTTTATTCCATGAACAACTGTAAGCGTTAATTGATTTTTATGTCAAGTAGACAGCTGAGTTTCTTTTAAAAGTTTCTGCCACGTCTGATAACTTCTTATCATGTCCGGTCTGGAAACCCCATATTGGTGTCAGTGTCAATGTCATTGCCATTGTCAACATGGGTACTGCTACTGCCTAGAAGACCCTAAGTATCATAGCTGGTGATCTAGTTATCTTATCAGGGTTGTTTCTTTTTCAGGAAATATAAAGGAAATTCTGTAGAAGGTGCCTGAACTTACCATTAGATATTCAATTTGGCACCCTCAAGTTCAAATTTATACTTGAACTTTGATAATGTAGCATAACAGTCTCTAAACTTGTGTGTACCTAAACATTAGACAAAGTGGTTTTCATAAAATTTTTAAAAAATTTATCTCTTCAAAGAGAAAAGGATTTCCTCCACTCTTTCAAGTTACAAGTTCATGCATTCAACACACAAGAGATGTCGGTCAATATTTCCTCTTAGTGGCTAATAAGACAGAATTGCAGTATTGTTCCGTGCCCCTAAGAAATTTGAATCACTCATTTCTACCAAATGCCAAGCCCACGTTTAAAGTTTTCTTGTCAGAACTTCTAAATCCAAACCTTAAGCATTACCTTCAAAGGACCTATTAATTGACCAGGTCATTTCAACGAATTCTACAAGATTCACCAAAATGGTGTCATAATGTGCATCCAACAAAAAATGATTAACATATATTTTTCAAGGATGTGCCACACCACATATCAAATACTCTATAAGATTATATCTCAATCAATGCCTATACTTAAACATAATTTTGGAAGCCTTGCAATATTTTCCCATTTAATATTATATAGTCTCACAACAAGTTGATAGCTACGTAAGTTATAAAAACATATTACTCAATCCACAAATAGAATAATGAAAATTTTCAATGAATATCTATCAGAAACGGAGCCTCTTAAACTAAGTGGGGGGATCATTGCTCCCTTTTGTAACTGGAAATCCTTCCCAATTTCTGCTCGAATGAAATTGAAATGGATGGTTTGGAAAAGTTATTGCTTATCGTATGCAGAAAGTTTCTGTAGAATGAGGGGTATGCCTCCAATTTTTCCGTACATTGTCATAATTATGTAATCGAAGTTAGAACTCCTAGTTGCAGTACAGAAAGAAAACACGGCACTACCCAAGTAAAATACAAAACAAAGGATGAACGTCTAAATCGGATAATTTTGTTAAAATAAATAGCCCAATCTTCCCATACATTATCCAAACAAAGCATCAAGTAATGATCATTCTTGTTCTTATCAGAACTCTCTTGTAGCTCGCACATGTTTTTAGAGGTTTCCACTAATAACTTTTCAAAATCAACTCGCATAAGCTCCAATTTTCAAAATCATTCCGTACTCAACCACGCTACATGGCATTTATGTTCTTTTTTCAGATCTATTATTAGCTTCTATAGAGAAACGAGTTGGAAGAATGTGAATCGATTTCGATTCTCTAGGTGGATCCAAAATAATCGCGATGATGAACACAAATCCTTGTGTTGAAAATCACAGGCATTGACAATTAGTGAGATTCTGAATCGAATTACAACAGAAAATGGGAAAAATTTCCTTGCGCATCCAGAGATAGAAATTATTTTTAAATAAAGGAAAAACGCAATGGCGGATCTCACAGATTGGATTCAACGTAGCTTGATTTCAGTAAATCCAACGGAAAAAAAACGAGTATTCTTTACATGGAATAATCGTAGGAGTCAACAATTAATTAGATTTTGAATGAATTACAGCACAAGAAGAAAAACAGAGAATGAACAGAGAGTACCTGCGTAGGTGTTTAAAGAGGGAATGAGATAGAATTTTCTGTGGAGAAAGGGTTAAAGATGCCGGATCTGATAGAGGAAGATGCGATTCAACCGAGCTTGATTCTCAGTTGATTCAACGTCCTCACTGTTCGTGGATGCTTGTGCTTCTTTTGTTTTATGGGTTTATATAATTTAGACTCGTTTATTTATATATATAAAAAAAGGACACTTCGAAAACCTCCATTCAAGTTTCATTTTTTATCAAAAAAACACCTCTAAAATTTGAAATCCCCCAAAACCACCCATGAGATTTATCACCATTATCAAAAACATCATTTGTGTTAAATAATGACGTAACAAGGGACATTTTTGTCCAAACCAATATTTTTAACTCATTAACCCTAAATTCTAAACCTTTTACCCATTTACCCAAACACTCAACCCAACTCAACCCTAACCCTAATCCCTCCCCGCCGTCACCGGAAAATCACGATTCCGACAACGACACCAAACCCGGTTGCCTCTCTCTTTCCTCCCCTTACATCGCCGAAATCCCGTCGCCGTTCGCCATTCTCGTCGTTCCTCTCTCCCATCAAGAACTCTAAATCTCGATGGCGGTTCATTTTCCGTCACCGGCAACACCGAAGCCCAGATCTAGACCCCGCCATCTCCGGCGAAACCGTAAGCTCTGAAGTTAAACAGAATCGACGACATATCATTTCGAGATCGGCAGGGCTACAAGGTCAGATCTCGGCCAGAAATCGAGGAATAGGGGCCTAGAAGAGTGGCAGCGAGGTTGTTGCCGACGGAGGAGAGAGATCGACGGGGAGAGGAGAGAGAAAGGGAAGGAGAGAGGGGTTGGCCGGTGACGGAAAAAAGGGAGAAAGGATTTCAACCGGCAGTTGGAAGAGGGGAGGGTTTAGATGATTTCGTCATTGGTTTTACCGGCTACGGCGGGAGTGATCAAGGTTAGGGTTGGGTTGGGTGTTTGGGTATTTGAATTAGGGTTAGGGTTGGATATGAGTAAATGGATAAAAAAAAATAAGCATTGGACAAAAATGCCCCTTACAACGTCATCATTTAACAGCAATTGGATGACAAATGATGTTTTTGATAACGGTGATAAACCTCAAGGGTGGTTTTGGTAGATTCCAAACTTCAGGGGTGTTTTTGAGAAAAAGTGA
The DNA here is from genome assembly GCA_948291685.1 of Euphorbia celastroides. NCBI lineage: Eukaryota > Viridiplantae > Streptophyta > Magnoliopsida > Malpighiales > Euphorbiaceae > Euphorbia > Euphorbia celastroides. Next base: position 9,417 of record CAOJBJ012498570.1, read on the forward strand.
AACCTCAAGGAAGATTTTTTTTAAGTTTTCCCAAAAAAAAATTGTGATGAAAAAAAAATTCAAATAGAAATGTTTATAATATTTTCCTTTTTTTAGTGTTTGGTTATTCTCAATGTCACTGAAACTATCTCATATATTATGGGTCTGTTTGGGGCTGCTTTCTCAAGCTGCTTTCCCTAAAAGTTTCATTTTGAAGCTTTCCCTAAAAGCAGTAGATTATAGTTTTGGGAAAGCTGTTCTGGCAGTTCTCAATTTTTTGATATAAATGTTCAAAATACACTGTCAAAATAAAAAAAAAAATGATGTATTTAGAGACAACAACTCTGACAGTAATACCAAACAGACCCTATGTTGGTGAAGCTAACAATACACTAATTTTATTAATAGTTAAACCGTTTTAGTTATATATATTTAAAATAATAAAAATAACAAATCGAACATTAATTAAACCAAAATTTGAATAATTTTGAGATTCTTGTTTTGATTTCGTAAGAAGAAGAAGAAAAAAGAGAATACGAAAAGAAGAAAAAGAAAAAAGGAATGAAGGAAACAAAATAATAAGAAAAAGGAGGAGGAATGGATGGCAGGAGCTCAAACAACGGCGGTGAGAGAAAGAAATAACATAAAAGCCAAATGGGAAAGTTGATTTATGATAAACTATATATTGAAATCCTAATTCTATGTTTTGGACTTGAGTCAAACCCATATTTATATTATTTAGTTGTTTTACCCTTTTTTTAAAGGATAAACGGTTGAATGAAGAAGAGACCACACCCAATGAAAATATGTTAAAAAATACTTCTCAAGAAGAGAACTACATATTTATTTACAATAAAGCAATAAAATTCTTGAATTAACAAACAATTATGAGACTAAAGAACTATGAAATGCTTATGACATTTGAAGGAAAGTAACAAGAAATAAATCTTGGAGAATCAAATCCCCCGAGGAATCTTTTCCTTGAAAACTAATTTTTTCCACCATTTACATATGCTTCAAGCTATCTAAAACCACATGAAAGAAGCAAAATCATGCGATAAATATGGCTTAAATAAGAAACTATAGTTGAAAGAAGTTGAGACTGAATTTGGCATGACAATGAGGAGATCAGTCTATGCAGAGAGATTAATCCAAATTGTTTGACTATAATGGCAAAAAAGGATAGCATGCCCAATTCTTTTTATCTCGGCACAAAAGGCGCAAATGCCATCGACAACAACAGCAACATTCCAATGAAGGAGAAAAGTGTGAGTAGGCAGCCGGATGAAATAAGAGCCACCCATCAGATCTTAGGTAGTAAAATTGTGCACCAAATGTTTTAGTCAAGGGCTGACAACGAGAAATTTAAAACTCAGCGCTATATATTTTATTTAACCTTGAATCCCATTGAAATTTGTCTTCAGGATGGCTAATGCTTGATAAATAGGGGTGAGCAAACACCGAACTGAACCGAATTACAAAACTGAAATTCAAAATTCGGTTTGGTTTTTTGGTTCGGTTCAATTATAAAATTCCTGAAATTTCGGTTATTGGTTCGGTTTGATTTAATACTGAAAAAACCGCATAAACCAAACCAAATCGAAAAGCATAAACCAAACCGAATCGAAATAATTCAATTCCAATTACACCCGCCCATCCCAAAATTACCCGGATCTGCTTTTCCTAACCCTAACTGCCTCCCATATCCTCAAATCTCAACTCAACCTCTCAAAATCACTCACCCTCGTTGTCTTCGCTTCTCCTTGTCGTTGCCATCCACTCACCCTATCATCTCTCCACCATCACGGCTCATCCTTACCCTTGTCGTCCCTCATTTGTTTCTCAAACTGCCATCACCACTTAGATCTCGAACGTCGCTCGCTCTTGCAAGCCTGTTCATAGAAGAAACACTGCCTTTTGGAGATTAGTTTGTCTCAATTTGCTTTGTTGCTACTTTCTATTGTGTTATGTTTGTTGAGGGAAAGTTGTCTGCTTTGATTTCGGAATTTCTTTGTCTTAATTGGGTTTTTGGAATTAACTGATTTTTTTTTGTTTTTTCACCATGAGGTTCCTAGACGGGTTCCAAGGGTTGTTCCCTATGAAATACCTCGGTGTTCCATTGAAACCTACAAAATGGAATAACTATGATTGTGCTTGTGTGGTTGACAAAATCAAGAAGCTTGTTTCTTGTTGGAGTACCAGGCATTTGTCTTTTGCAGGCAGGGCACAACTTATCTACTCTATTTTATTTGACGTCAGATCTTACTGGATGAGAATTTTTTATCTTCTCCGGTCTGTTATTAAAGTAATTGATGCTATTTGTAGAAATTTCCTTTGGGGAAAAAAGAGGAGAAGAGGAAATTTCACGCTGTTGGTTGGGATAAAGTTTGTCTCTCGAAGAAGAATGGTGGTCTAGGATTCACGGACGGTGTCGGTTGGGACAAAGCTGTTGTGGGTAGATTTCTGTGGGCTATTGCGTTCGATCATAATTCGTTGTGGCTTAAATGGGTTCATGGTGTTTACATTAGAGAAAGAAATTTCTGGCAGATTTTGAGACCTAGAGATTCGAGAGACTTATGAATGTGACACTTTGCCTCATCAACTTGGTAATGGGGAGGGGGAAGGGGAAGGGGTGGTTAACTGATGCACTTTTGCTAAGTTGAGGGGATAAAGTGTCATTTTCGTAAGTTGAAGGTGACATCTGTCAAACTGTGCCAACTTAAGGATGGTTTTGCATTTTGCCTTTAATATATAGTTGGGGTTCCATGTTTACATGGTTCCTATCCCCAACATCTCTTCAATGCCGATGGAGGAAATTGTTGGAATATTTTTTTCCCAAAAATTATGCCTTGTAATATTATTAAAAATAAAGTGTAGGCGCTCCTTGAACAAATAATATTTAGTTAATTATGTGCTCTCATCAAATTGTTTTTCATTCTATAAAGTTCAGTTCAATACTGTTCAGTTCTATAATTAAGTTTTAGTTTGTATGTTAATTCTATAATAATAATAATAATAATAATAATAATATTAATAAATAAATAAATAAACATTAATAAAAAGTACAATGTCTCTTGGGATTTTGTTGGTGATATGCTTCGAGCTCAAAATATCCCAACCAAATTCAAAAATTGGGTGATGACTTGTTTGTGTATTGCGCATTATGTTCTACTTTTGAATGGTCGGATAGAAGGTGATTTTAAGGGGCCCAGGGGTTGAGATAGGGGGATCCGATGTCCCCTTTACTTTTTTTCCTAGTCATGGAGTAGTTAACTAGAATTTTGTGCTAGTATGCTTGCCACTCGAATCTTAAATTCCATCTTGGATGCAAAAGTGTGGGGTTGAATGCTTTATGTTTTGCTGATGATTTGATTTTCATTTGCAAAGAAAATGTCAAGGCATTTCTCTCTCTTCTTGACAGCTTTAATACCTTTTCGGAAGCTACAGGTATAACTATTAATAAAAGGAAGTCTTGTCTTTAAGCCTGTGGTGTCTCGGAAATGGTTTAGAATGAGCTTCTAGAGATGGCAGTCGTGGAAAAAGGGTTGTTCCCTATGAAATACCTCGGTGTTCCATTGAAACCTACAAAA
>CAOJBJ012500123.1:0-14857 GCA_948291685.1 Euphorbia celastroides
ATTTTCTACATTCTTTTAAAAACACCTTTTGCTCTCATAATTGTTTAAGAAAACAAGCTAGGAATGATCAACCACCATAACAAAGTAGTGTGGTTAGGTTGGGCTTGTAAATTTTTTTTTTTATAAAATTGAATTATTTGAAGTTGGTGTGTCATATTAAATGCCCCCTTTCAAGTATAATGATTATCTTTGCCTTTTTCTCATTTCCTTGGGATTGATGTCCTCTTTTGGTCAACTTTCTTCCATTGAAATCTTTATTTTTTACATTTTCTATCTCACTTAAATGAATGTCATTTCTTAATTACAAAAAAAAATGAATGTCATTTTTTAATGATGTCTTTGCTCAAACTTCTCTTTACATTTGTGAATATCACATTCATATGCTTGAAAATATTAAAATCCTGCAGGATTGTTACTAAAAATAAAATAATTTTTGGTTGGATCTAGTTTAATTTGTCCACAAAATTTTGCAATGCTAGATACTTATATGCGACATACACGATTTATATATATAAAAAGAGATTATTATTAAAATGAGGAAATTAATTTTTCATATTTCTTTTCGCCTTGCCATTGTTCGTGATATTCGTTTTATTATTGCAGAGATAAATCCCCAACTCGGTACATGATCCTCACATATGAAAAGATTTTTCTCATTTAATTCACAACAAAACAAAATGTACTGACATGGTCCGCACTACATTTACTCCTATGTCAGTACAATATTTACTCCGTGTTTTGAAACTCACTTTTCTTAATTTTTTTTAAATTTATGTAATTGAGTTTGTATTAATTTACATAATTATATGTCATTGCATTTAATTTTATCGAAAACAATGCATGGAATTTTGGATAATTATTTCATCCAATTCATTATATTTGTCCTCTGAAAATTTCAAATTCCATTTCATTTGTTACTCACAAATTATAATGCATTTTCCCCTTTTTCTAACAATACCCCTATTCATAACAGTTAATTTAACAGAATTCACTTACTCGCTTAAAAAACTAAGTAAAGTTTTTGCTTGAAACTGTGAAATAAACAAGATAAATATGACGAACCGGGAATCAAATATGGATTCTATCGAGCAAAATTTGAAAAAAAACCTTTGCAAATTATTTACAAAAAAATCAATTATAATTCATCTAATTTTGCCTCACATGCAAGAAATTAAAAGAGAAGAGGTCGGTGAAACATAACGTGAGAATAAGACAACACTGGCAAGAGAAACCCCGTTGACCTGTTACCGTAGGTAAAGTACCGCCACGTGGCGGTCACTTTACAAATCCCAACACCCCAAACTTTACCATAATTCCAATAAAACCCCATTATTCTATTACATTTGCAAAACGTAGCAAAGGAGAAAAGGGCTGAAATGGATTGACGGCTATAACAGGTCAGGTCCCATTTTGCGATAGAGACCCAATACAAAGAGTTCATTATTTTTTGCTCTTTAAATTTCGGATCTTTTTGTTTTCCTCCTTTTTAATCGAATTTCGGGACAGAGATTACAAATCACATAAACAGAAACTCATGAAAAACACCTACAGAAAGTGAATTTCTCAACTCTCCCATTTCATCTTCTTCATTTTCATTTTCCCTCTCCTCAAATTTTCCCCCAATTCTTTTGCATTTTCCTTCGTTTTGCCCTAACAATGGTGACTGCTTGGAGGAGAGCTTTCTGCACTTCAATCCCCAAAGACTCCGACGCCCCTGTTTTCTCCGATCAACATTGCTCCGCCGCCGCAAACAGCCCCCGGATAAGCTCAAAGTTTGGATTTTTTTCAAACCCATCAACTCCCCGTTTCCAGTCACAGCCTTTATCCGAAACTCCGCCGGTTCCCGGCCGTTCCCTCCGGTGCCGGACCACCGCCAGCTCCGCCGCAACTCCGACGTCGTCCCTCCCCAACAGCCTGAAGCTCCAGTGCAAAACTTCAACTCCGAAGAAATTGATCAGCCCCAGACTTTTCAGCTTCTCCACCCCTTCTTCCCCCAAATCCCCCTCCGGTTTCTCCATTCTGAAATCAGCTTTTCGTCTCTCTAAAGTGAGTAATCATTTGGGAAAAAGTTCAAAAATTTATGCTTTTTTGTTTCATCATTGTAACGGTTTGCTTGTTTTTTCAGAGCCGCTGCGGTGTTTGCTTGCAGAGCGTGAAAAGCGGCCAAGGGACCGCCATTTTTACAGCGGAATGCGGCCATTTGTTTCATTTCCCTTGTATCGCTTCTCATTTGAGCAAGAACGAAGATCAAAATCGGGTTCTTCTCTGCCCTGTTTGCAGCACTAACTGGAAAGAACTGCCGTCGATTTCGATTAATCGAAATTCCGAAATCAATAAATCGGAGAAGACAAAGGAGGTTTCGAAATTGAAGAATCTTAGGGTTTACAATGACGATGAGCCTTTAATGTCTCCTTCCTCTGCTTCCTCTCTGTTTAATCCGATTCCAGAATTGGAAGAAAATGACGTCGAAGTAGGGGACGAAGTTGAGTTTCAGGGATTTTTCGTTGCTCCGGCGATTGCGAAGAGTACTAAATCGGTGGATGTGAGTCTGTTGCCGGAATCCGCCGTTGTTACGGCGGGGAGGGGTTATCAGACGCAGGTGGTGGTGCTGAAAGTGAAGGCGCCGGCGAGGGAATCGCGGCGGATTCCGGTGGATTTGGTGGTGGTTGTGGATGTTAGTGAGAGGATGGGGGGTTTAAATCTGCAAATGATGAAGCGAGTGATGAGGGTGTTGATTTCGTCGCTGAATTCCACGGATCGGCTGTCGATTGTGGCGTTTTCCGCGGCGTCGAAGCGGTTGCTGCCGCTGAAAAGGATGACGGCGGATGGACGGAGATCCGTGCGCCGTGTTGTCGACGCGCTTGGGATCACCGGTCAAGGGATGAGTGCGGCCGACGCGCTCAAAAAGGCCGCGAAAGTGATTGAAGATCGCCGGGCCAAAAACCCTGTGGCCAGCGTCGTCGTCCTCTCCAACGGCCAGGATGACAAGCCCCACGCGCGCTCACCATCTCCCTTGTCGTCCACGTGCTTTGATAAGATCCCAGTACACTCCGTCAACTTGGATAAAATCAGCGCGTGTAATTCACATCCAGAGGATGCAATAGCTAAGTGCTTAACCGGTTTATTGAGCATCGCGGTTCAAGAGCTCAACATTGAAATCGGGTTTGCTCCCGGGTCAGCCCCGGCTGAAATCGCAGCGGTTTATCCTCTGGACGGTCAACCCGCGGTTTTTTCTCCGGGTTCGGTTCGGGTCGGCGATTTATACGCTGAGGAGGAAAGGGAAATACTCGTGGAACTAAAAGTATCATCTTCATCGACTCGGGTCCACCAAATATTGACCGTACGATCATCTTTCAAGGACCCGATAACCCATGATCCAATATCGGGCAAACACCACTCTCTCTTGGTACCACGCCCGCAGGCCGTTAGATCATCGCTGCCAAACATCAAACGGCTCAGAGACCTCCACATCAGCACGAGAGCAACCGCGGAATCTCGCCGGTTAATTGAGCACAAAGATTTGACCGGCGCGTATCATTTGTTGTCCTCGGCTCGCGCGTTGTTAATGCAGTCTAGTAATGGCTCGGCTAGCGAGCTTGTTCGCGGCTTGGAGGCTGAGCTAGGAGAGCTGCACCGGCGCAGGCAGCAAACGGCGGAGAGCCAGCGGCGGAGGGGAAATCAGGCGGCGGAGGAGAAGGCGGAGGCGCTGACGCCGACATCGGCTTGGCGCGCGGCGGAGAGGTTGGCTAAAGTGGCGATAATGAGGAAACACATGAATAGGGTCAGCGACTTGCACGGCTTTGAAAATGCCAGATTTTGAGATATGCTGTTTTTAATTTATTTTTATTTTTTGTTAGTTTTGTAATTGTAATACCGAGGGATATTAGTATTATTAGCATGAGTAATATGACAACAATTAGTAAATAATAAAGGAAAATTGGGGATGGGAAAATGTTACTTTCTCGTTTTTTCAAAATCAATTGGTCATTATAACAAAAATTGATAAGTTACTTGTGAATTCTAATGGTCGGATTTTGAACACTTCAAAGTGGCTTCATTGATTTTGTAAACTTGATTTTGTTTGGTTTGAGCAATAGTGATATTTGTATAATTGTTCATTTCTGCTTTTCTAGTATGAAATTGGGGTAGTATCAAATTTTATCACTTCATTTAACACCCTAGTACTCCAATTATAAGAAAAAAACACCCTATTTCTCCTATCATATTTAGTAATTAGAATTTGTAATGCGTATGAGTATTGAGAAACGAAACTTTTGAAAAAAAAAATTGTTAGAAGTGAGAGAATGTATAATTATGTGAAGTTGGCGAGGTTTGATCACCAAAATCAAGTAGGTGCTGTAGGTATTGTCAAATTCAACCATGAAATAATTCTAGTGAAAGTGGTGCTTCTTTTTCGTTAGTTTATTTACCAATTTAGTTTATCAGAGCTAAAGATTTATATGACTCGTGATGAACATGGTACACCACTCAAAAGCTAAGTATGTGCAAATTATTCCTAAGGTCAAATCCATCATCAGTCTTTAAATTTGGTCTAAATAGTCAATCATCCCTTAAGCTTACAAAAATCGCATCATCACATGAATGTCCTTTATAAATTTCTGGGTGGTTTTAATGTATTAACTTACTTTAGTATATAATCATAATTATAAGTTAAGTATGTGCAAATTATTTCTAAGATCAAATCCATCATCACGAGTCCTTAAATTTGGTTTGAATAGTCAAGTGTTGTTCAAACTTACAAAAACTCTATCATCTCATGAATATCATGTGTCTGAGTGAATTCAATATATTAATTTAGTTTAGTATATAATCATATTCAATCAATCAAAATTTTTTTAAAGCCAAGTAGGTGTAATATATAAACCAGTGTTTTAAAAGTCGCTAGACGCCAGTCGGGCAATCAGAGGTCTAGGCAGCTAAACGCTAGTCGGGTGGGGCCTAAGCGGAATTCAGGTGGATACCTAGTCGGAGTAATATTTATATTTTTAAAATATTTAATAATATATAAAAAAATTTAAAAAATAAAATATTCAAAAATATAATTTATTTAATTAAATTTACATAATAAAATTTTCAGTGTTTTGAAAAATCCCGCCTAAACCCTGCCTAGGCGGCCGCCTAGAGCCAATTATCGAAATACATGCGGGCCTAAATGAAAAATGTCTAGGACCACCCGGTTAGTGAAAATCGCCATGGTATGTTAGAAAACCCCGCCTAAACAGCCGCGTAGCCCGAGTTTTGAAACACTAATATAAACATGGTCAAACCTATCATTTATTAGCCCTATGAACTTCATTGAAGTAGTCTAGTGTCTCATACCTTTTAAATAGTTATGACTGCACATTAAACTTGAAAAGAAAAGCACATTTGATTGGAATCAAATAAAAGTAAACATGTGACATTGAAATATAAAACTTGTGTGCTTTTTTTTTTTTTTTTGAGCAAGAGAACAATAGGTAAAATGTAACCATTTAAACTATGAATTGGAAGAATGAGAACCAGCAATTTTGCAACATGAAATATTGTAATTGACAAGTGTGAACCTGACTTTGTTTTACATACAATTCAACAATTATGCATGGAACTATAATTATTAGGTTTAAGAGTTTGGTTTCGATTCTTAGCTTTAAAACAAAAGTACTCAACCACTAAAATTACCCAATACTTGATTGAATTTTGGATATTTATCCAAGAATAATTTGATTAGTTGTGTTGACAAAATGCCAAATGTGCACCTGAAAATGATTGATTTTCAACTTTTTCATGTGCTTCTAATGTGTTAAGCACTACTCCTAGATTTGGCCTATTAACCAAATCCATTGTTCATTTTAATTACCAAATTAATTGCATTTAATTATCTGTATAGTTTAATCAAAGGTAAGAATTCAACCCACTATCCCATCCAAATTTTCGGATATAAAGAAAGATTCACCCATTATCTCTTGAATAAATTACTATATAATTAAATTCCAACATACTATACAAATCGTCATTATTTTGAATTGTAAATGAGGCTTATCGAAAAAAAAAATTCCACTGCTCATGTGTGTAAAAAAAAAATACTCATCTCCTTTAAGTTTTTTAGAAAAAGTTCCCTTAATCTCCATTTTCAATTCCCTAACAAATAAAAATATGCATTTTTTCTTACAATAAAATAATTTAGCTAACACACATATTAGTTGCTTGCACTAAAACAACTATAGATTGCTCTGAGACCACTTTCGAATAAATTATTACGTGATAAATAAAAGAGTTAAAGATTCGTGTATTTTCATTGATTCACAGCATAATCTCATTTTGTTTCCTTAGTGCGTGGACATAATCATATCACTCCTAAATTTATCCTCACTGTTTGAAAAATAAATCGCAACATTTGCAAAAGCTAAGCCATCATAAGTACTTGCATTAGCTGTCACATACATTAATTTAATTACAATATTATTTCACCTTTTTGTATTTTTATTAATCGTATTTTATTAAACAAATTATAAACTATAAATTGATGCATCGCCCATTAAGCTTTATTATTATTTTATGGCGTTGACAGAATACCGAATTCTGAATCCAATCATCACCTTGTTGGTTATGAGAAAACAGAGAAGATGAAATTATTGTTTAAACTTTAAATTAGTATATAAATTAATGAGTTAAGTGGTTCTGATTGAATCAAATTTCTGCCACAAATAGAAATTATTATTTTTAATGAGGTGAAATATGTATAAATATGAATGAGAATATTCATGCTATTTCAGAATAATATGCATAACTACATAGAATGTAATAATTTCTGTTCTTGTATAATAACGAGTCCTTTGGTTTTATACATTAGTTTTTTTGTATAGCAGGTGTTATTTAAATATTGTCTTTTGCTGTTAATTTTGTACATTATTAAAAATAGTAGTGCTGCAACCAAATAGGTTGGAAACGAGATTTATCGGGTCGGGGAATGCATTCCCCATTTCTATCCCCGTTAAGGTTTCGGGAATAAAATTTTCCCCATCCCCATCCCCATCCTCATTAAGAATTCGGGGAATACTTTTTTCCCCATTAACCTATCGGGGATTCCCCAAATCCCCGATAAAAAAATTTGTTTAAAACCCTGTATAACTTAAATTAATTTCGAAAGTTCAAATACCAATTACATTTTAATCCTTACAATATAACTAATATGTTTAATAGATAACAAGACAAACAAATACTAAACAAACTAAACTTTAAAACTAGAACAAAATAATTCATTCAATAATTATCATGCTTCTAAGCACATAAATAGTAAAAACTTGAACTCAATCTATAAAAAGGAGAAAAATCATCTTAAATGTTAAATGTTTCAAGTAATTTAACATGTAGAAAAATATATTTGGAAATGTCATCTATATGTAAAATAAAATATATTGATTTATTATAAAAAATGATAAATAATATATTTAAATGAAGATTTTTTCGAGATTTTCGGGTTTGGGAATATTTTGGGACGGGGAATGGTATCCCCATCCCTATCCCCGTTAAGGATTTTCAAGGGGAAAAAATTTCCCATCCCCTTTCCATGGGGAATCGGGTTCGAAGATTCCCCATCCTTATCGGGGCAGGTCCCCATCGAGTTCCAGGATTCCCCGCCCCACTTTCAACCCCAAAACCAAACATATAAACTAGCTTTCATGTTGAAGAGGTAAAAATAACTGTTGAATTGAAAAATTTCCAAAAGCACACGCGATATTGTTGATTGGCGATTTGAAGTTTTAATTATAAATTAGTAATGAGCAAATCGAGATTATTAAATAGATACATGAATAATGTCGAACAAATTAATCACATAGTGTAGCTAAGGCCAAAGGCTAAAGCTCGTGGATTAAAGAAAGTAAAACGGGATCCAATAAAGATCAAGGAAAATAATGATCGCCTCCACATACTTAAGCATATTTAACAAATGGACCACATCAATTATGAAAAATTTAAATATTGCCCACTAATCACATGATAACCTCTAGAAAATTATTGAGGTAAATGCTCTAGAAAATTAAATACTTACTATTATTAATTGAAGCCTTATCCTTCCCAATAAGGGATCCAACAACACAATAAATGAGTCTGAATCTCACTTTTCAATTCACAATCACATGCTAACCTAACCTTATAATATCCAAAATGTCTGAATACATTATAACTATATGTAGTCCCATTTCGCCTAGTACTTGTTTGAATTTTTAAAAAGGTCTTAAATTTTCCTCAAATTTGCAAAAATTACACTAAAGTTGCTCCTAACAATGGTTGGTTTCAAATTCAACTCTTCGAGTGTCATTGTTTCAATTTTTTTTCTTTTAATATAAAGCCAATATGTGATAATCATATGCAAAATTACGCACTATTTGCAAGTTCAAATGATTTTTTATTTTTTTTTTCAAAATTCAGAGAGGAAGCAGACGAAAGGAGGCAGTTTAGGTAAGTGAGTAGTACACTGAAACAACTAAAATTGAAATATTTTCCAATACATGTTTTTCTGAAAGTGAAAAGGAAGCTTTTATCCAATGGTCTCATTTCCCACATTCCAATACAGTTTTTGCGTATGAAAGTGAATTTTTAACGCAATGTGGGATGAAAAGAAAGAAGCAAAGTAAGAGAGAAGAAGCCTGAAACTGTGTGATGAAATGAAAAAGTTGCAATAAAAAGGGCCTTTTAAAGTAAATCTGATGAGAGCTTCACTTGCACTTTTTGGTACTACTAATTACTTTCCAGAATTTGCGCAATTTCAAAGCTTTTTCTTTTCCTTCTCTACTATTTTTTCATTTTTCAGCTGTGCATATATCACAGAATAGGCAAAATATTGCCACATTTCTAGGCCAGATTAACCCAAATCCCAATAAAGTTGAGTAGTTCAACTGCTATATTAAACGTACAATTTCAATACAATTTCTAGGTATTTTGGATTAAAAAACACTGTTTGCTTTTTCAGTCTCTAGAAAAAGCTGAATAAAGTAACCAATTACATCTCCCAGAGCAAATAAAATTGATGAACAATAACACAGCAAAAATAGTAGCAGAAAAGAATGACAAGGGCTTCCTTTTGGCCATGGAAGTAAGGATTTTTTCCATGGCTAACAAGATAAAACATGAAAAAAGAATGTCTATTTACAATAATAAACCAGCTTTTACCACACAATTTCATGCATAAACAAGAGACATTTAACAACCGAAACCGAAACAATAACGATGTACATGTAAACAAGATATCAGAAATGTAACTGCTTACATCGGGCTGCATCAATATCGATTGGGCAGTAAGGGCACTTGAATGTTTTCGAGTTGTTCTTCGACATCTTGTTGATCGACTGCTTGGACAAAACATGCCCACATGACATCAGCATTGGGGGGTTCTCTTCAGAAGATGGCTCTTTAGTGACCGGGCACACAAAAACTGAATGGAACTGAAACTCTTTGGCAACTGCTTCATTGTTTGCCACTCGTGTTCCTTCCCCGACATAACCGACATGAACTTCAAAAGAGGCGTTAGCCCCTGAAACCCGGCTGCTATTGTCACACTCAACGGGCTCTCAAACGACTGCCCTAAGAGATTACAGAATTACCTTATTAACTCCTTTGAGACATTGTCCCAGTTGGCAGGGCACAATAGGTCGGAATATGGGGGAGTGATCGAGCTTTCCGGCCCATAAAAGGCAAGCCATGAGCTTCTGGATTTCACTCATGTTATTGGAGGCGAAAGGGGTAATGTGAGATCTGACATAGGCGAAAGCCTCGTTTCGGTTTCCATTTTGGAGTATTGCCACAAATTGTAACCCGTGGAGTTTCAGCTGGAGGTCTGAACCGTGGTCTTTGAGCTTGTCTGAGTTTGCAGTAACCCAGTTGAGTGCGGGTCCCAAGTTTCGATCTTTCATTGCTTCAACTATCAGGTACATTTCAGAGAACAGGGATCTTAAATAGGTGGCGGACTCTGATTCGTTGGCTTCATTGACAAAGCAGTCCCCGATGGTGAACAGGCCCTGGCAGTAAAAATGGGAGGCGATTATTTGGTTGACTGTGTGGGGGTTGAATTCGATGTTTCTGTAGGCTTTAGATATGTCGGGGTCGAAGGATTTCTCGAGGAGTTTGGTGTATTTGCTGAGAACGACATTGACCTCCTTTTGTGTGGCTTCTAGTTGGCTGAGAGGGGCGATTTCTTGCAATTTCTTGTTGAGTTCGATGAGAAGTGATTTGTGGTTAGAGCTGTGTCCTGAGTGTTGAGATTGGATGGTTTGTGATGTGGTTTTGATTTCTTGGATGATCTGGTCAATTACTTCTTGGGCTTTGGAACTAGAAAGTTTTTGTTTTTTGGTGACACGATCAAAAGCATCCTTAATGGGATTCAGATCCATTGTTGATGTTGTTGTTTCACTGTGTCAATTTCCAGGGACAAATAATTATGTGAGACACCTGCATTGAGAATAAAAGAGGTTACATCAGCATTTCATCAAGAACAAAAATCAGACAATTAGCAAACAGAAACACAAAAATCATTGGACTTTATTGATACAGTAGAACTATAAATAAAAAGAAAAATAAGATAAACCCACGAGCCAGATTCCAATTAATCAACAGTGTCAAGTATCAAATGAAAGGATGGATTAGCATCAGACAGAAGCTCTTGTCTCCAACACTGAACATCAAAACAAGCTTAAGTCTAGCAAGTAGAATAAATGTCTCAATAATCAAACAGAAAAAGTTGGAACACGAAATTTTGCCAAAAACATTTAGGTACAGAAACCCCTTGGAAGCTGGTATGACATGCTATTTGTAAATGTCGCTCTGGAGAACTGCTAAGACACCTCCAGCAGTACAACTGTGCATAAACTAGATTCTTCACCAATTCATCATGAGCCATTCAATTGGCGATGATAAAATCCTTAGTTTTCTTATATTTTTTTTCCATCTTAACCTAGTTCAAGCTCTTGGCATCATTTCCTTACCTTGTAATTTGTCAATGCAACTTCTGCCACTAAGAATACTTGCAGAGGGGAGTATCTCTTTCCTTCTTCAAATAAGGATTTCTACAACGCTTCCTTAGGATTTCAATTTCATAACATAAAATCATACCCACACATTTCATATTTGCATGTATTGGCTCACATTTCTTGTTCCTTTACTGAACAGAAGTATCGTTATCTAAAATCCATTTCTTTGATGCATAAGGATCCACAATTACAAGCAACGCACAAAAGCAAAGGTAGAAGCCACAAACACAATTAGCTCAAAAGGACACTAAATCAAACAACCGATAGTCATATTTTCAGAACTGACAATCATGCAAGAAACACAAAGTAGCATTTAGACCTTCTTAGCAACTTTAGAGAAAAATCTAAATCATCAGATTACCACATGTTCGTACAGAGAGAAGAAACCACCAGTTAAGTTAAAATATGTAAAGTTAAAGAAATGCAAACTAATAAAAACTTGGCATATATGTCGCTAGCACTCCTCAAGTCCAGCATACATGGAATTTTGAGGAAATGCATAGTATGTGAACAACAAATACCAGTTCAATACACTTTTAATTAGCTTCTGAAATAAGAATCCAGATATCCTTACTCCAGCTCACTTGTAATTTACCGTGTCAGAAAATTTCGAAACAGAATATAGAGTAGGATTTCCCTGCATACGATAACGCAAAAAACAAAAGAAGTAAATAAGTAAATAACAAAAGAGGCATCGATGAAAGCAACCTCTTTCAAGGATTTCGCAAAAACCTCCAGCATTGACAAATGGTCCAAAAAGTTATAGTTTGCTTCGAACTTAGATTCAAACACATTTCCAATTCCATGGCATTACCCGGCTTAACATTTAAGCTCTGAAATCAGGGCATGCTAATGACATGAACTTAGCAACCATTTCCTAATTGATAACCCACAAATGTACATACTGTCAGCATTACCAAAACTAAAAGCTTATAATGTCAATAAGGAGATGATAAGTTGATAACTGCCTCAGCTGTGCACTGATGGCGGGACAACAAGCATAGCAGATATCCTTATTAATCAACTCTTCAAAAGGGCCAAAAGATAACTTCATTTCGAAAAGTTGAATTCCATGTGCAATTAGGAAACCACAGAGCAGTTCCCAAGCATGAAAAATAAGTAACACATCAAAATTTTGGTCTTTTATGCATCTATCTACATATATACCTTGAAAAACTTTCCTACAAAACATACGAGCAGAGAAAACCACCGACTGGCTCTCTAAAACCAATCTTACATAGCATCAACCAAAACAATTAAAGTTCTAACTAGACCGGCATCCCATTGGATGTGATTATGTTTTGCAGATATCCCATATCTGGTACAAGCAAAGATATAACAGAGTTCACCAGAGTAGTGGTCTTTCTAGTAGCCGACCTTGAATTATGTTGCAATTATTATTTAATAATAAAGTCTCAGTCGATTGGAAAGCGCTGCTCCTCCATAACCAGCCGCCCCGAGCAGCTCATTCATCTTACGAGACGTGGCCTTAGCCGTCACTCGCAAGAATTCCAAAAGAAAAGGTCCCAGAATCGTCATGTGACGAGTCCTCATACAAGCACTTGTATTCGAAGTTCACAGTTCTGTTGAAATGAAAAGAAAAAAAAGATAGATATACACGAGTCACTTAAAAAGGCCTCAATAGAATCAGCACGTCGAAAGGAGACCCGACAAAGAAAGAGCTATGCTATTGACTGACCCTTTCGTAGAAACTTCAAATCAATAGGCCTCTCCTTTTTTCTCATTTTATCAACAATTTACTTGTGTAGGGGAAGATCCGGTATTTTCTGAATCCTATGTAAGGAATTACAAAAGAAATTCTTTCAACAAAGATGTGAATTAGGGAGGATTGGTCCATTAAATATGAACCGGTGTCTTGTGAAGCACAAAACTAGATAAAATGAGAAAACACTTCACAAACAACAAAGTAAATAAGGTATTTTTTATCAACACAGTCGAGTATTACACTTTCACATCCCAGAAACTACCTGATCAGAACTGAGACGGAAGATATCAATAGACTCACATAATGAAGTTGAATACCGAAGTAGCCGTTAACAAAATTTTAAATACAGCAATTTAGCAACAAGCTATGCTAGCTGAATCTGCCAAATGAAACTATAAATTCAAAACTATTGTGTAGCTAAACTTCAAAGCACATGCAGTAACAGTAGTGAAGATTGAAGAATATCACAGAATGCTGTTTTTTTCCTTCTCTAAGACTAAGAAAAAAGCAAATTACTTTCAAATGAATACAACTTAGTCTATGTCAACCAAATTAAGATGTAAAAGAAAAAAACACACTCAAAATCAACAAAATGCAATTAAAATGCATTACGGTTACAGAAATAGAAAGTTCAAGCTCTTCAAACAAATACTTGTAACAAGATTCACTACCAAAAGTTTATCTTGGCAGTAAAATCAAATGCCAACACAGTTACGAAGGAAAGGAACTACACAGTTCATAAGATCAGCAGTCCACCGAAATAATTCATGAAAACAGTGCGCATAAACAAACGGAAAATCAAAGTAGTGTTTCAGGATATTCATATAACTAAATAAAGCGGAAACATCATCCAAACCCAGAAATGAGAAAACAAATCAAACAAGAAAAATCTCGGATCAATAATAATACAGATTCAATTGCTCCTAGATTCAGAGAATTCAAGGCCAAAAAAGCTACACTTATATAAGTGTAAAGAGGAGGAAAGGGGCAAAGAAGTTACCGGAGGGAAGAAACACGACCGAAAACAAGGTGAGAATTAAACGCCGATAGGCGGAGGAGGAAGGAAGGAAAAGAGGGGAAGATTTGGATATTATTTGCTGAAATAACCTTGACAAATTTACCCTGGAACGTCCAAATTTGCGGTTATGCAATTGAAAAGAATTCAATTCTTCGATGATTTCACTTTCTTCCAATTATAAAGAAAACAAATCATGTCAGATTTTAACAGAATGAATTGAACTTAGACGTTGAGTGGTGGACATTTACGATAATAACCTTCTAATCAGTGTTTTACTCTAATCTTCTATTTCCTCTCGCTCTCTCGATCGTTTCATCGTCGCTCAATCGCTGTCCCAATCGTCGGCACCGCTCAATTGCTCTCCCGATCGCCGCTGCCGCTCAGTCATTGTTCCTCCAGAAGTTTGATTTCTATCGTTCCTTATCCGTCAAAAGTGTCGACATCTGAGTCTCGTGAAGAACCTTACTCAATAATCTCTAGGTCAGATTTTCAGTTTGATTTATTTTAGTTGTTGTAGTTGTGGAATCTAATGTTTAGTTTATTTGGATTCTAGAGATTGGATAACTTGTTTCTTATTTGTATTCTTCGGTGTTTCTCTCGTTTTTCAATTGGGAATGAAGTGCATGAACTGCTTATCCTGTTGATGTTACAGTCTATGATTAGAGAATTACCTATCGGAGATTCAACTCTTGCTAAAATTGCAACTTAATTATTAGTCTTCTAAGCTAAACGTAGTTGGCCTTTCTGCTTGAAACATGTGATTTTGTGGTTGTAAGTTTATATTTATGTGGGTTTAGGTAGGTGAGAGAGCAATTGCTGTAAGAATTAGCCAACAACAATCATCTGTATATATCATCTTTTGCTTAAATCTTAACTTCTGTTGAGAAATTAGTTATTCCCATTTATTTGTTTGATTTCTGGCACTGCAGAGATGTCTGCCTGAATTCAATTATTTAGACCATCATTTGAATTTGATTGTTTCTTTTAGAATGGAATTAGACGGATGGAGTATCTTAGTAAACAGAACTATTGTGCAAGTTATGAAGTCTTATACCACCACTAGGACTAGAATAATGTTTGAATCAGAAT
>CAOJBJ012501026.1:0-11907 GCA_948291685.1 Euphorbia celastroides
GAACGTTACTCACAACGATAACTTTCTATTGGTGGCTTCTGTTTCTTGGTGACGACGAAGCCTGCAAACTCTGAATTCTTGAGGCATTGACCTTGAGCTGTTGAATTTTAATTGGTTTAGCAACTTTCAAGGTAACTGTTGACAGGATTTAGGTACTGCGCGTTTTCTGGATGTCAGGTGCGCCATTCCTCCTGTCCCTTCCCGCCTCCTGCTTTTTCAGAGTGTATTTAATGCGCGCTTGTCTCTCTCTTCGACCGCATTAAATGCAACGTTCTTTTTGTCGAGTTTAGACAGTTGGACATAAGACAAACTAATTTGAATTATTTGCTTATGTCTTTTCTCAGCACGACTTATCCTCAGTGAGCTCTCTCCAATATGCTTTCATCCTTCGCTGAGATTCTTCAAGGCCGAAGCAAAACAACCTTCAGCGTGGCTTCGGTATCAGCGAGACTGATCCAACACATTTTTTATATCATTACTATATTATAAAGTATTATTAAAAAAATTGTTACTAATCATGCAAAAATAATGTGTTAGTAGTTTATTAAAAGGTTGTTCTTAATGATAAACATTATTAATGAAATATATAATTTATTAAAAATCTTTTATGAATTAGAAAGTTTAATACTAAAAATAAAAATAAATAACAAATGAATAATTCCATTAATATGGACAAAGGTAAAGTCTCCTTTTCATTTAGAGTACCCCATTGTTAACTCCAAATTTGGAGGGTTTTGGAGTAGGGTTGGATTTGATATATGCTCTATGCTCAAACACAATTATCAATCTGAATTTTTCTTTTCCTACTTTAGGGTTTTTTAACCTACAAACTGAATTTGAAAATCAACAAAGGGAACTTTTCTTATCAATTTGTGCGCAAAAGGGTTTTGGAAATAATTTTAAAATTATTAACAGAGCTTATCTGTTAATCTAAGCTTTTAAATCAATGTTTGATCCAAGTATATATTAAAGATTAGTGGTGTGCTCTCTATTTTCAATTTCTTTTCATTCTTTAATCTCTCATTATTTGGTGTAAATTAAATTACACCCATAAAAATCCTACAGGGTAGTTCTATTAGGGTTTGGGACAGGTTTGAATTTTTATATCAATACACGTGACGGGTTTGGGATGAGTTTGAGATTGGCCTCTCAGATATATATATATATATATATATAAGAAAAATTAACCCTAAACCTAATAACATAATCCACATAATTTTATTATGGATATATTATGGATATGATATGATATTATGTATTAGTGGATGATATATATATGTATTCATGTTTATTTAATTAATTACATTAATTATATTTATAGGTTTAATTAATTAATTTGCTTACACGAGTATAAACGAGTACTCATGGATATTCTTATTAAAATTTGAGACGGATTTGAATGTTACAATTATAAATGGGTATAGAACGGTTAGGGATGATTTTTACTGGTACCCGATCCATTGGAATCACTACTGTGACCCAACTGTTTTACAATGTAACTCGTCAAAAGTCAAAGAATTATGACCTTTAATAATTAATTCAGGGTTATTCTTCCATGTATTGACATTTTATAATCAATGGAGTTTTTTATGCAAATGAGATCGGATGAATTCTATGCTATTGGGCAAGTAAAAATTTTGTTATTATGAATGGATCCATTAGAAATCAATGACTTTCTTCGTAATAATAGTTATGTTTCTATCTAATCCGTTCTATGCTTAAGTATAATTTTGTTTCAAAAATTCATTTATCTTTCATCTTATGATTTCTTTTCTTGTCATCTCGTGCAATGTAATTATGAAATCATCCGACAAAATGCTTATCAAAAGAGTGTTTATAGACGTCAAGAGAGAGAGAGTCCTAATCTCTATACAATGTTAGAACTTAGAAGAGGAAATTATATTTACATCATCTATAATAAAAACTGTTAGGCATTGCCATAATTAAAGCTATGGAAAAAAGTCTAAATTATTCATGTGATATAGCGAGGAAACGTAACACGCAACAATATCACAATAAATTACCTAAAATGGATAGTTAGGATACATTCAAACACCTAAAGCGATTAATTCTTCTATAGTTCTATACGAAACATTGAGGATTTGACATGTTTTTTTTCTCCTATTTTTCCTTAGGGAAAAGGTTTGTTAGAGTAATTACATAGAAATATGAAAAGGTATTATTGTTGTAGAAATATCAGCTATATGATTACAATTTTTTTAACTTGTTGAACTTGACACAAATAACATAGTGTCTTATTAAGCGTTTAGAAAATCCTTAACCCCTTTCAACTCGTAAAGTGCACCGGCTTGATCTCTTTAGCTTTTAAAAAATAAACCAGTTTGTCCCTCTAAATGCTACATCTAGCTCTTGATTAGCTTGACTTTCCGGTAGATGTCATTTTCTTTTTCTAATCGAAAGGTATTGTGATAGAGGAGGAAAGTGGTGCATTTTAACAAGATACAAACTTTATAATAACATTATTTGTCTATTTAAACCAATGCTAGCGACTAGCGTTGCTTCACTGTCACTAATAATTGCGGCCTTGCGGGTATAAGCTACAATTTTTTGATACGGATCGGGAGATGAAGGTTTTGACCTTAAACTAACAAAGAGAATTCGCAAGCTAAACTTGCCAGAAAAAAGGATTCTTAAGCCGCATTTGAAGGTTCGAAGAACCGGATAAAGAGAGAAAAGTTCTCTGAATGATTCAGTTGTATTACAAAGAGTAAGAAAGGGTGTTTATACCCAAACAAGAAAATAGCTAACTAATAAGAAAGTGTCAAGTGGCAAATAATAAGACAAAACATCAAATCACCAAGATTTTATGGGATCTTGGTCCTAGCTACTCATTGGGTCAAAATCGGATGCTGACAGGTCGCTTTCCTAGGACTGACTTGTCGCTGTCCTCGACTGGCGTGCCCATCCTGTCTGTCAGAGTGCTGGTTGACTGGTCGAAGTGGCTTGCAATCCGGAACTGCTTCCTGCTTCCGGAAGTGGCTTGCAATCCGGAACTAGTTCCTGCTTCTGGATCCGGATGTCCTCATCATATTCATTACTTGTTTAACTTTTCTAGTCCCTGAACTATCGAATCTTACTCATTTGATCCTCAGTGCCATACTTTATGAGCTCTTTTGTTATGCATTTGCACATAAGTTGAACTGAAAATACAGCGTATTAAATAGTGCAAATATAAAATGCCTAACATACAAAATCATAGCTACAATCTATTTACAAAAATACAAAATCCTGTAGATCCATCTATCTTGGCCTTATTGGAACACACAGTGAACACTTTAATTTATGAAAGCACCACTAGCAACTCTCAATCAGTAGCTAATTAACAGACTCCAGGACTAACATAATGCAGCAAAATCAACATCAAAATGAAGAGCTCAATTTCCCATGTAACATTCCATCCTCATTGTCTATAAACCTATGCTGCAGAAGATCATCTTCCTTAAAGAACAGAAACCTCTGCAACTGATTTTGAAAGCTCAGTTGTGTTAGCTGACTAATCAGGTACCTTCTCCTTTGATTTGTTCTTCTTCTTCTTCTTGAATCGGAACAGATGAGTTAGTATAAACTTCTCACTAGACCTTTCAGCAAAAATCATTTTGTCATCAGTCCACCATTGGAATATGCTCCATCTCCACCTCCCGCAGTTCCTTCGTTTCAATCAACTTCCCTTGGTCCTCTTCCTATAAAGCAAAACAGAGAGAAGCAACCTGAGTTGCATGTTCTTCTTCAACCTCTAAGCTCTCAGGTTAACAGGAGTGTGCTAGCGAAGTCAAATGAAGTCAACTAGGAACCCTTCTTTCAACAACTCTGCGTCTCTTTCAGCAAATAACCTCTTCTCCTTCTCGGTCTTTTCATCAATCATTTCCTGGAATTTCCACTCACTCTTTCCTCAAATTCCTTCATATATATATTGAATCAAAGTTAGTTACATATATATATTTTGTTTTTTCCTCCATGAGTTAATATGGTATCAGAGTATAGGAATTGAACCCGGGAAAGCGGTTTATTGCCATTGTTGAGGCTGTTAAGTGATATCAGAAAATTTAAGGAGATCTGGATTTTGGATCGAAAAATCAGTAAGAAGCATGCTTCTGATATGTTATTTTAATGATCTGACTATTTTTTCTTCTGATTGAATCAAAGTGAGAATTAATTTGATGTGCGCACTGATCAGTTGATTAAATTTTTTGGCGTTGCTGCTAATTGGAGCTGTGGTCATGGTGGTTCACGACGTGAATAGGAAGATGGAGATATGTTTTGAATGAAGCATTTTGAAGAGAAGATGGATCCAACATAGCACTGTTGGCGATGAAGGCATTATTGCTGTGTTGGAGAAAGAGTGGCCACTATTGAATAGTGTAATTGGCTTTGATAGATGAATTGTTGTGTTTGATTTGTTCTACTTGACAAAAAGACACTGGTTTTGGTTTGGTGGATTGGATTTAACCAATTGAGGTGATTTCCGGGATGGCTAGGCCGGAATGGCTTTAACTTAGATCATCAAAAACTATTGATTAACGAGCCGATATGGCTTTATTGATGGAGCCGAAATGCTCTAAAACTAAGATTGGGAGCCGGAATGCTCTAAAACTATTAAAATTGGGAGCCGAAATGCTCTAAAATTATGAAGATTTAAAGCAAAATCTTCTAAAATTAAGATTGGGAACCGGATTGTTCTAAAACTATGATTAAAGATTTTGAGGCCGGATTAGTTTTGAGACTTGAAGAGCTGAATTGATTTGGTTGGGATTCGATTGATTTGAAAAATTTTCTACTTCTTTTTTGTTGGCCTTTCAAATATAAAATTGAGGCATGTTACGTTTGAGGAGAGTGTTAAAGTTATATTTTAGTTTTAGTTTCATTTACATTTTATATTTGTAGATCTTTCTAATTGTGCCTATAAATAAGCATTAGCTTGTAATTGCAACTTGAGTGGAAATATTGAATCAAAATTAGTTACATATTTTGTTTTTCCCTCTAAAAGTTAGTAGATGCGGACTATTTATACTCAGACAAAAGTGTTATCAAGAATGTAAAGACCCTTACGATGGAAATTAAGTTATTCTATGATTTTAGATGTGTTCCGGAAGACTACATTAAAACTATTGTCCTATATTTTTCTTATAATTTTGAATGAAAAGTGAACTTATAAATACGGAACTTATGAGTTTCTAGTTATGATATGTTCCAAAATTAATGATGAAATTGTAAAAAAAAAAACTTGAAATTCTCCACGACCGACAGGTTTGACATTGTTTTTTCAGGTTCAAACCTCATCATACCAAGAAAAGCTGCCGAATATAGGTATTTTAGTCCTGGATTTTTATTTTCTTTGTCAAAGACATGGTTTATCCTCTAAAATTGGTACCAAAGTTGTTTGCTCCCATGAACTTTAAAAGATTTTTGTCCGTTCTTGAAAATTTGCTTTTTCGTAGCTTTCAACCTCTTGAATATCATGTATCATTTTCTGGTTAGGTAGAGAAAATGAAATCTTTAAAAAATCAAACAAACTAGAAGCCGACACATGACAGTCAAGATTTTAAGAGCTACAAAATTGCTAATTTTAAGAAGTTTGAAATTTTTTTTTGAAAGTTCAGTTTAGCCATGCAAATAGCTTTTCTTTTTAGGGATTTTTAAGCATAGTTTTTTTAAAAACTCACAACTAACTTTTATGCATTTACACTACTTTTATTTATTTTTCTCTTTCTCACAACCAACGATCTCTTCTTTGATTTCTTCGATTTCAAAGCTCTAAGAAGTGAGCACTACAACTCTTCAACTTCCTCTTTTCCACTTTTAAGATTCTCGGCTCCATTTACAACTCCAACCTCCCAAACCACCCCTTTGCATGTCTTCTTGTCCAACTGACAAAGCCTCCTGACAGCGATAAAACACTTTCCGGCGACTATTTCTTAAGCCGAGACAAATTTATTTAATCTTAGAAGAAGCTAAAATTGAAGGAGATACAAGTAGAAAACCGGATTTGAGTTGATTTGCTTGTTTCTCTTGCTTTTGATTCTGTTTCTTCTTCTTCTTCTGAGGTTTTATAAAGTGTTTTAAGAGGTTATAAAATGATGTTGCGCAATCCTAACTCCAATGATTTACAATTATTATCCATTTGATCCTCAGTACCGTGCTTTCTAAGTCTTTTTATTACATGTTTGCACGAAATTTAAACTAAGTGGACAAAAACATGCAACATGTTGAATAGTAGAAAGATCAAATGTGTAACATGTATATCACGAACAACAAATAGGCAAACAAATAATATCACCGCATAAAAAGAGGATTTTCCAACATTAATTTGAGTAATCAAAGTGAGAAAAGAACGAGACAAACATAGAAAATCACTATCTTGCAATCAACGAAGATCCATCTCTCTTGGCATTATTGGAACACTGGACATTTTAATATCATAACCACACCAACCACACTAATTTCTTCCAGACCATTTTGTTAAGAACAAAAAAAAAACAATTGAATAATGCTCCCAAATGGCTTGTAATTTGGATAACTGCTGTATAACAAAGGAAACTTCCCTCTCCACCTCAGAGTGACTTTTTCAACCCGAGCTCTATAGCAGAACTCAGCCATGCAAATCATGAACCCAACAATGCTCATCACCATTCCAGCTAAGGCATAGTTTGCCTGCTCGAAAATTATCGACAAGATCTCGAAAACAAAGGTCAAACTCAAAATAAGCAACTCCATTCCTTCCCTACAAAAAAAAGTAATAAGTCATCAGCTCCCAATAGACATGCCAAAACATAGGCCATATGCATGTTCTAAAACTATAGCCACAACTTGTTTCATTTACGTATGAAATGACATCATTTTTGTCGTTGATATAGCAATCAGTAAACTATGAAAAAGCCTTTCATTAATTAGCGATGCATTATTTTAATGAATTTGAAATAAACAACTAACTTTTGGGGTAACTGATTGCATGTACGCCTGCCAATGTATGTCACTTTGAACAAAGGAGCATCACTTTCAATTCTTTGAACCCATCTAGTCGCTTGGCATCCTTGACTGTATTTGTTGGGGCACCTAAAGTAAATCCTGAAATAAACGGTTAAAAAAATTTAAGTAACTTCAACAATTGGACACCGTCTTACCAAGAAAAACTGAAGATAATGCGGCTTAACCAATAACTCAAGAGTAAGTAAATACCTTAAATATATATCATTTGGAATTGCTTTCTGATCATATCTTTTCCACGAAAAACCATCGTCTGGCACATTTGGAGTTCTTATTGTCCTGTGCTTAGATTCAATCAAAAGAAATATCAGAGATAAGTTAGCATAATTAGGCTCGAACTTTTTAAATAATAAAACAAATAACATTAACAACTTCTGGGTCTACTTTAATTTTGGTTGCAAGTCTGATAATGGTTGTGCAATTCATGTATAGTTCAGCTTAACTTCAAAAATAATAAATTAGAAATAGGATACGCTTATATGATGTATCCCAAATAACCACAAGCGTCAACAAATTATTTGAATCGAAATGTAACATTACCGTCT
This sequence comes from Euphorbia celastroides, assembly GCA_948291685.1. NCBI lineage: Eukaryota > Viridiplantae > Streptophyta > Magnoliopsida > Malpighiales > Euphorbiaceae > Euphorbia > Euphorbia celastroides. The sequence goes on from CAOJBJ012501026.1 coordinate 7,548, forward strand.
CTTGAAGATTCCTCTACGGCCCCCTAATCGTGAAGCAACTTCTACAGGATTTTGTATAGACTCAGCTGTGGTAAAAAAAAAGACAAATATAATCAATAATGGGGAACTAGATTCATGAGCAAAGAAAAAGTATGGTTAGATTATAAACAAGCCCCGACAATTTGGATAGCCCTCAAACACTCTGGTTGCCCCTCTAAGCTCTTCCTTTGACTCGGTGTCTTTCATCTTTCTAACCAAGAGGTTGGGGAAAAACAACGTTTCATTGCCATCAACCTTTGTTGGGTTCTGACAGGTAGATCTATTTATTGTTCCACAGGTTTTCGAGGTATTGCAACCTGCCAATCACTACCCCAAAATCAAATGAAAATCAACAAACTATTCATCTTTCAAACACTTCTTACTCATTGAAACTCCACGTAATTTATATGGAAATTTTAGCAGCAATTAACAATCTAGAATCACCCCCCTTAGTCAGAATTCTTAAGCAAAATTATCAACACAGGTTGGTGGTATTTCAGCCAAGGAAACAAGCTTAATCAAAGTAATATCATTCCATTTTTTTAGCAAAATCTATCGTCATGAGCATTTGAATCAAGTTTCATTAGCAGCTCATATAGTTATTGCTAAAGTTGGGACAATATGGGCTCTCTTCCTATCAAGGTAAGATTCGCACGTAAATTATCCGAATTTAGATCACAGAAATTGCATTTCATTATCGTCAGAACCCTAGAAACAATAGCAGGACCTGATTCATGACTTTAAACAATCAACAATGAACAATCAAAGATGTAGATCAAGATATAAGAATAACGAATGAAAGAAGAAAAGAAAAAAAGAACCGTCTCCATAGGTGTTGAAAAAGCAACAGTCTTGATCCGTCTCCATCGCTTGGCCTTCATGACTATACTTGTGCGAACACCTAAGTAAATCACAAAATAAGCAATAAACTGATTTAAGCAACTTCAACTACTGTACACGTCTTACAAAGAGAAAATGAAACAACACTGCTTAATCAGTAACTGGAAAATAAGTATGTAACTTAAAATTCTAACATTTGCAATTGCTTTCTGATCAAAGGTTCTCAACAAAAAACTACCATCTGACACATTTGGAGTTCTTAATGTCCTATGGTTAGATTCAATCAGAAGATTGCTTAAGAAATCAAATTATAAATATGAAAGCATATTTAGGACCAGAGCTTCTTCAACAAGATAACAAATAATAAACAGTAGTAACTACTTGATCTAGTAGAAGGTTGGAAACATGGAGACATATTTTAAAGAGTATATGCACAATGGGTTCGACCTAGATAAGGGAGATGATGAGGAAGCAAAACTAGGTGAACTGTCTGTCAAAGTGTAAATGCTTTAGAGAATGGGGTGATTGATGAAGACTAACCCAAGGAGAACAACAGCATGTGTCAAAAAAGATTCCATGGACAAATGTTGAGAGTAAGTTGAGAGAAGTCAGTTAAGGTGACATTAGCACAGGCAACGAAGTGTGAGAACTTAAAGATAGGTAGAAAGAAGAGAGTAAACCTAAGATTACCTAGAGAGAAACTATTATAAAAGACATGTCATCACTTATTGGCGTTACTTGATCATATAACCGGGATCACCTGCGTGAGATTAGGGCTTGATTGTTGGTTTCTAATCACTTAGCAGTCTAATAATGGTTATGCAAAATCTATATATAGTCAAGCTTAACAGAAAAAAAATCTATATATATGGCATAATCACCTTTTTAGGTCTCGTACTATACACGGTTTCTCCTTTTGATCTCTCTGTTACACATTGTCCATTTATTCCCTGTGCTATCAATCTCATTACCTACTTGGTCCCTCTGTTTTTTATCGTATTCGTTGTATGAATATAAAATCGACTGAAAATGATGAGTTACGCTATCTGTTGTGTTCTTTGTTTGTATACATATTAGACATTTAGGAAGAGATCAAAATTGTTTATTGTTTTTAGTCTCTTAAGTGTAAAGTAAAAGACCAATTAGATAATGAGATTAATAACATGAGAACTAAATAGATAATGTGTATAGTAGAGGGACCAATTAGATAATGAGATTATAACACGAGGACTAAACAAACAATGTGTATAGCAGAGGGATCAAAAGGATAAACCATGTATAACACAGGTCCACAAGAAATGGTTAGACCAAAACTCAATTGGCTATAAATCTAGTTAAAAGAATAAAAACAAAACCAAGTAAGCTTTATTTTTTAATTTGTTCTGAAATTCGAAAAAAAACCAGACGGTGATCCGCCTGAACATCACCGGAAAATCGTCTGATACGCTTGGAAACGATATCTGGAATCTGGTTCATTGAAGCAAACCATATTTCTGGCGGGCTAAATGGCTGAGCGAAAGAGAAATTTGCTCCGCTACTGGTCGAGCGGAGATTCGTGGTGCGAAGTAAACATCGTGTTGTGGATTGGCGTAATGGATTTCCGCTCCGCCTGTTGCCGTTCGCTCCTGGAAACTGAGTTTCAATTCAGTCCTGTTCGCCGATTGAAGCTGAGTTTCGATCTTGTTCACCGGTGAGAAGTTAGTTTCAGTTCAGCCAAAAAATAATTAATTTAAAGAACTTCATGTTAGACTATGAACTGAAAAGCTGTACGAATCAATTTAAGTAAAGGAAGAAGAAGAAGAAAACAAGAATGGTAAAGAATATTTGAAATATGGATAAATAATTAGTGAATGAAAGAAAGTTGACGCGTGTTTACTTTAGGTCACGAAATTTCTCCCTTTTTTATAACTTCTAAAACCACCCTTGATGTTTCACGAATTCTTTAAAACACCTTTAAAGTTTAAAAACTCTCAAAAACACCCTTGAGGTTTTGAGACGTTATCAAAATAAGGAAAATCTGTTAAAGAGTTGTTAAATGATGATGTGGCAAGGGGTAATTTTATCCAATCCCCATATTTTTACCCATTTATCCAAATCTCTTTAACCCTAACCCAAATACCCATTATCATTAATAACCAAACCCATATCCAAATACTCAACCCAAAATCCCATCACAATTTAAACCCTAACCTCACCATCTACTGTCGGCGCTGGCGACCTTGTCACCAGAAAAGCGAGTTCGTAGGAAAAATGCAGGCGACGGCATCCTGCCTTTTCTTCTAATTTTCGGCGAAGTCCCATCACACCTCGCCTCTTCTCCGTCGAAATCTCGCCCTACTCCTCTTTGCCGAAAATCACGACCTGCCATTTCGCCTCTTCTCCAACGGCGGCTATGAATCTGAAACGGGATCTGAATCGACGAAACGAAGTTAGTGAGAGCGAAATTTCTGATAGCTACGAATCTGAAACGAGATCTGAAACAAATTTGACGAAACAACGACTGTGAATTAGATCTTGTTGCCGAGAAATTCCAACCGTTTTATTCAAAACCATCGACATACAGATCGCTGGTTCCTTTTCATTTCCCGACGCCGTCGTCTGAATCTCCGACGACATTTATAATGAGATCTGGGATTTTCGCCGACTACTGGTTTAAATCGGCAATTTTCAATTTTTTTTGTTTTACTGGCGACGTGGGATCATTTCTAATTAGTTGGGAATGTTTGATCTAGGTTTTTGATGATTTTTTTATCTGGTCATGAGTATGTTAAATGTTGGCAGTGTTTTTGCCGGAGAAAGAGAGTCACCGGCGAGATTGCGACGGCGGGGAGCGGGTTTCGGCAGGATTTTCGGTTTAGCGTCGTTGCCGGAATTGCGAATTTTCGACGACGACACCGTCGCTGGCGATAATAGGATTTGGGTTAGGTTTTGTGGGTTTTGGGTTAGGGTTGATATTTGGGTATTTGAGTTTAGTTATTAGGTTTAATGGATATTTAGGTTAAAATAATGGAATTTGACATTTTTACCCTTTGTCACGTCAGCATTTAACTGTCCATGAATGGAAAATGGTGTTTTTGATAACGGTTCAAAACTTCAGGAGTGCTTTTGAGAAAAAAAATTTCAAAAGTGTTTTAGAGAAAACGTGAAACCTAAAATATCAACCTAGTAGTTGAGATGAACCCGTTTTGGTCCTTATCGAACACAACAGAGGCTGATGATGACTAACCTCGAGGAAAAGCTAACCGATGAGGAAGTCGATGAGATGATCAGAGAGGCTGATGTCGATGGCGATGGCAAGATAAACTATGAGGAGTTTGTCAAGGTTATGATGGCCAAGTGATTGTGGAAAATTGATTTTGGTATATGTTATACAATAATATTTATTCTTATGTGTTAGATATGCAATGTTAATCTAAGTTAGTAATGTAGATACTTGGTAAAAGAATGATTCTTATAAATCAATTTGTTTTATTTATATATTTTACTAGTTGAATCTGTGTAA
>CAOJBJ012502673.1:0-17068 GCA_948291685.1 Euphorbia celastroides
ACAATCAATCAACTCTTGACATAAAGTCACTTCACTTCAACTAAATCCTAAATGAATTTAGGTGCACAATCACACTGCATTAAAGCCTTCAAAAGAAGCATTCAGACTTAAAGTCTATAAATTAAGTTGGTAAAATAAACCCAACTCGGCTAAAAAGCACACATTCATGCATAAAGCATCATTTGCCTTTCAATAGACATTTTCTCAAACTACATTGACTTTGATTTCCCTATTCAACATGGGATATGTAGGTCAATCCGTAATAAATTACGGGTTCCAAGTCAAAGAGCTAAGAAGCATCTTTTCACTTGCATCACATATAGTCCAACACAAAAATCATGACATGTTCCCCGAACCCTTCTCTGGTTTACTTTTTAGGGTTTTCTTAATTGACCCGTAAAAATTTAATTAATTGGCGACTCCTTAACACCAGGCTTCACTAGAGGCCTAGCTTGGTACAAAACCGGTGGGCGTGCTCACCCCATCACATTGTTACATGATCTAGAGTAGAAAATAACATGTTAGAAGACTTGTGGATGCAGCATAATAATCATTCATGGCATGATAGAAGTAATTTCCTATGCTTGAACAAGATTGATGTTAACTGTTGGAACTTACTCTATGATAAGTATGTTTATCAAAATAAATCTTGGTTCCAGTTAATAAAAATGAGATCATATCTCTTGAAACAAGAAATTGACTCTAAAGAATCAAGGTTGATAAACAAAATGAATGATATTAGAAGCATCTTATATGGTAATGTAATGCATACGTGGTTGGTGAGTTCAAATCACAAAATACCCCATGTTCATACATGAAAGCATAAAACCCACCATTGTACTATATTATTTGTTTATAGTTTTTTAGTCTAGTTCTAGGAATAGATTATGTACAATGTTTACTGCTTTCTCAAGAGATAAAAATAAAAAATTAGGATTTCTAGTGTATCCTCTAGGCAATAAACAAGAACTAGCCATTAAGATCTCCACGTGGCACCTTTTTCTCCTATATTAGTTAACATTACATGATCACTTGCATCTTGAAGTATTTACTTCAAGGCTTCTGCATGTTTTCGAGAAAAGAAGATATCAGAAGATTGATTACTTAACTTAAAACAAAGTAATCATTGTGAGACTCTACTTCTTTCGGCAATTCAAATTCCCCTTCGTTATAGCTTTGTCCTCAGTGGCTATATATCGATATTTCTCTTCATCAAATCTCATCACTCCTTCTTTAGCTCTCTGCAAATAATCTAAAATGAGTGCACCAGGAAAAAGTAAGATTTACGATGAGTTACACTAGCGAGATCAATAAAAGTATGTCTGTAAATCATTCCTTCCTTGAGGAAGATTTTCCAAAAATCTTAAGCTGGTTTGAACACCAATTTTGGCTGAAGCTTCTAAGCTATGAAGACTAGTGGGTGTCAAGAGATGTGTTCATAGTATGGCTAAAAGGAAGGCGATACACAATAAATAAATTTGTCTTAGCCATTGTTTTTGAGTTACCTCTTGGGGAGTTAATGTCAAGGATGTATCTTTCCTTAACAGTGTCAACCTACAAGAAATAGATGAGCTGTTAGCTGGTGGAAAAACACTGAGGAAAGGAAAGGTAGATTATGATGAAGGAAAACTTAATGTCAAGTACAAGTTATTCCAGCACATAAATGCAAGCATTCTCAACCCTCATATCTCAAATCTCTCAAGAATGAACAAATCGGATCGATACACTCTATGGAATCTTATGAGGTATGAAAGAGTTGATCTTCCCTCTATCTTACTGTATAATGTAGCAAATAGACTCTCAAACACCAAGCTACCTTATGCTATGCTACTCACCAAAGTGTTCAAATACTATCAAGTTGATCTCAACTCCTACATTTCTAGATTTCCCTACAACTCATTTGTCATCAATAGGAAAAGCTTCTCTAGAGTTCTTAAGTTATACAAAGGCATAAACCAGAGATTTGAAGAGTGGTTGAACAGTTCAAAAGGAATTAACTTAGAAAGAGACATAGATGAGATGAGTGAAAGAGAAACCACTGGCATTGTGTTCAACAACACTGATTCTAGTTCATCCAAAGACTCAAACCTTCAAAAGGAAAATGAGATAAAATCAGTATTTGAAGAGGTTAGAAGAGATTTACTCAATGATTTTGAACAATGGGAGAAAGAGGTTACCTGTGATAATCTTTTCAGTGAAGCTACAATACAGAGAAATAACTTTCTCCTTAATGATCAGATGCTACTGTACTTTGCAACCAATCCTGATGCTAGAAGAGAAGAGATCTAGATCTAGTAAAGTCAAAATATGAAATTTTTGGATGATGATCTGTTTATGTTTAACCTAGGCAAAATGCATGATGTAAGGTCTTTTTGTTTTGTCTAGTTAGTACAATGTGTGGTGGGTACTTTATGTTTGGTTTCTATGTGTTTTAAATGTCTAGCTTAATATCACATGATTTTATCATTCTATATATGCATTGACCATAGCATTATGTGATTTTTAAACTATGCTTCCTGGACTGCCTTAACAATTCATGAGATAACCATGTAAATAGTTAACTGCACTGAAAATTTCATTAGAAAAGGCAAGTCAGGTGAGTATCAAATGCAATCACACTCAAGGTAAGCAAGTAAATTGATTATGTCTTCTAAAATAGAGCTGTACAGCTCGTAAGAAGTCAATTGACTGCAAACATTAAGACATTTTGAGCAGCTAAGTTTCAATGATAATGAGTAAACTTGAGACAATTGACTGCAAACATTGAGACATTTTGAGCAGCTAAGTTTCAATGCTAATGAGTAAACTTGAGAAAGAGATTACTTATCTCTACTATTAGAGATTGAAGCTTATGGGTCAACATTAAGATCAAATCTGTTCAAAAGTGACATAGAAAGAGGTTAATGATTTGAATTATCTCAATGATTCTATGATCAGTTTTTGCTCAGAAAGATACTCATATTCTCTCCATAGAACTGGGAAATATTAAAAGGGAGATGTATGTAATCAAAGGCATATGAGATTCTGGAATTATCACTGATGAAACATGCATCAAATTTCATAAAATACTTGTTTTAAAACCAAATTATGTTAAGGTTTTAATCAAACTCACCTTTCCATTATTTGAGTTAGGATCCCTTGAAATAATTCAACTCAGTTGAACTTATAAATAAAACTGATTGAAGGATCCACCCATGCACGTAGTTGGTCAAATATCAGTCAGTTGACGATGAAACACAAAGAAGTTGCCAAATCTCAAATGATTAAGCATAGTCAGTGCTAATCATCTTTAAAAATGGGAGAAAATACCTTTAGCATCTCTCTATAAGTTTCAAAGGATGAAACTCTAAGGCACAAAAGAAACTTCTCGAAAATTGGAAATGAGAACTTGATTCTACAACTGCCAACATTAAAGAAGTAGTGAACTCTTGGTAAAGTTTCAATGATAGAGCATAAACAGTGCGAATTCATTGAACAGAGACTAGAAATTACCTTGAGTATCTCTCTCTGCAAGATTTAAGACATGAAGCATTGTGTTCCAAGTGCTCGATATCAAATATGAGATCAAAGAAGTACATTAGGTGAAAATATTCATCTCAAAAACTTAGTAAGCATCAAATCACACTAAATTCGGTTGACTGCAGGATTCAATGAGCTTCACTGATTTAATCTGAGGATACTAGATTAAAAACCTATGACTTATGGGAAATAAAACTCACTCATTTGGAGTTTAGAAATCCTTGATCTCAGTTTGGAATTGAAACTTTGTGAGAGTCACAATCAGACTTGGAAGGCACCGGTACCATCAAGAAAAACTTCACAATCCTGAAAATCCAGCATATCATAATGAGAATAGAGGATTTTTATGTGAATCAAGGCTAAAACTTGAAACAATTTCGATTTCGGTTTTAAATTGAGAGAAAAATGGGTGAAAAGGAATTGGAAAACTTACTGATCAATTGCTCATACTCTGGACTTCGATTTCAAAAACGGCTTAGGCATGAATTTCATCGAGCAAATAAAATCTAAAGAAGAAGATTGGATAGGGTTTCGATATCCTTTTGACTAAAAGAAATGCTCACAGAATAAAGCTTTTCGATGGATGAATATCGAAGGAGAAAAGATTTGTGATCATGGACAAGTGACCAAGATTAGTCACAAGGAATTGAAAAATTCGATCTGACAAAGAGAAACACTGAAACTATGGGATTCAATTCTATCACAAATCGAAAGAGGGGGGCTGTGATCAAAATGAAATCACGAGAAACCTTAAAATCCCCTTTTTGTTTTTTCGACAGATTTTTACTTCAAACTGGGCTCATTTCTCATTTCCACCCACAAAGTCCATCATGCTGAGCCCAATTCTATATCCTATACCTGATTCCGTCCATAAATTGAGCCTCATTCTTATCGAGTATTTTAGCCAAATATCACTATTGGGCCACTATTCGATTTCTTCATCCAAAGCCCATTTTCTCATGTTTAAAGCCTCAAAAAGGGCCATCTGCCAAACACTAGTTTTATGGCTCATATCTATTCAATTTGAGCTAAGTTATAATCTTCTCTCAAAAGAAGGTTATAATCATCTTTGGGCAGTTTATTATAAATACCCATGTAATGATCATTCTTTTTGGATCATTATTTTTAAACAAAGCCCTTTCTCCAAAAAGCTTCCTTGGAGGTCATGGGCAGTATGGCATTCTAAATGATGTAAGTCCATCGAATAAGCTGGTTTGGCATTCATGCTGGTGATGTAAGTCCATCAAATGAGCTTATTTTTGCTCAAAAACGTGGTTCCTACAAAAGATTCACATGATTATAACTTTGGGAACAAATTGTTCACCTAAGTTTTGGGACAACATGGTGAAGTACAACATTGACGAGAACTCGAAAAATTACTTTGGAGTGGTATATCCAAAACTAACTAAGTTTCCTCTTCCCTACTCCTGTTTCATTTTCATGTAATTATCACATGTGTTTAAAAGCTTAGATTCTTTTTGATAATTACAAAGGAGGAGAAGTAGCTTGATATATCTTGTATATCAAAGTATATGTAAGTTGAACCTATATATATCTTGTATATATCTCGTATATGAGCTATCACGAGTAAATCAAAAAGTCTTGTCACCAAGGTGATAAGAGCCTAAGGAAATTTGGTATTTAAGTGAGACCGCTCGTGACTCCACCAATTTCTTGGTGACTTTTTGATAAATACTTAGAAAATATACATGGTATATCAAGTATATACAAGTTGAACTTATAAATTGAAATTTTTTCTCATGATACTACTTCGTTGAGATTAAACTTCCGCTGTGCAGAAAAATTTCAAATTAAGTTCAAAGATTACTAAAGCTTCTAGACTACAAATCGAGCATATACTCAGGGGGAGCTTATGTGAAAGGAATCATATATTCAGGGGGAGCTAAACTGTGATTATTCTACAAGCCCTGAAGAAAACAACAGACTTTGGTCGTCAAGCAACCATTCTACATCGAGATATATCAAGAAGGGTTGTAATCATAATAAAGGGGGAGATTGTTGAACTAAGTTTCAATGATTACAACTAAAGGCGACAAAGTACTGTTATGATATTTTAATTAATTAATACAAAATCAAAAAGTATTAATTATATTAAAATATATTCGAAGAAGCTATAAAAGAAGAAATAAAGACTTGAAGTGTTAGAGAAAAGTGCACTGTGAAGCAAGTTGGAATAGAGACATACAAAAGATGTTGGTCGGTGGATAGTTGGAGATAACCAAATCAAAGATGATGGTGTGAGCACGGTCCACCCAGGCTGATGATGATGTTTAACCTGATTGTAGGTATGGGCAAAATCCCGACGGAGCCGGCAGAAGACCGATTGTGCATCCGAGAACTTTGTAGCTTCAACTCTGTAATGATCAAACCCTGGAGCTTAGACTCTAAAATGTCTGGAGCCCTAACTTCACAATGTTCCCCAAAACCCTAGAGCCCTGCCTCCATAATGTCCGGAGTCCCTGATTCCTAATGATCCTGGAGCCCTGCCTCCGAAATGTCCCCGGAACCCTGATTCTGAAATGATCCTGGAGCCCTGACTCCGTAATGTCCAAAACCTAGGAATTCCTGAAAATTCCAGAAATGTTCAAATGCTCTAGAGTTCTAAAAAATTCCAGAAATATCCGGAACCTCGATTCCATCCAAATGTTCCAAAACCCTAAACCCGAAAAATCCCGAAAAACCCGAAAAACTGCACAAAACTCTCTCAAAAAAGTTTTTACCAAAAAATTCAAAATTACTGTGCAAATAACGGCTAGTTGACCCTCTGGATGACCGCCACGTGTCACCTTCTAGAAGGTGTGAACTGGTCGATCGGCCAGATTACACCTAGTTTAGGAATAGGTGTGATCTAGCCGATCGGCTAGATCACACCTATTCCTAAACTAGCCGATCAGCTAGATTGACACCCCGAGGTGCCTATAAAAGGGCTCCTCTTCAATTCATTCCAAACCACCTCTCAAGTTTCGAAAATTCTCGGTACTTGACGACAACCTCTCTTAAGCCTCTTTTTAGCCTTTCTAAGCGTTTTCTAAGCTTCCTAAGCCATTCTAGGCATTCCCGATCGAGTATTTCCCATGGAAAACTGATCTCGAAGCTGTCGAAAGACCCTATTCCTTGGGCATCGAGTGATTTCACCCTAAGCACCGCACCTCGGGCAAACCAATGTTAGGATAGTCGAGGTTCTAGTTCTAAGCCTCTACTATACCATTTCCTCCTGAAACTCTGTCGAAATTCCGAGAGCTTTCGAAATCCTATACCCTCCTATTTCTTCCTATAGTGTGGGATTGTCCCCCAAATCTCCGATCCTAGTAGGAATACTGTCCGAGTAAAGATCCAATCTTGCTCAAGTATCACCAAAATCCAACCCAGAGTTCTGCCAAGTTCTCCCAACTGTCACAACAATCAGTCCCAAACTGACCCAAAGGAGAAACCCAACCTCAAGGATAGGTAAACTGAGGGTTCTTGGCTACCACGCCCAACTTTATTTCATATTGATTGCATCATATCGCATGTGTTTCAGATTATGGTTTTCTTGTTGTGAACATACACAAGAACATCGGTAAGCCTATCTGAACCTTACACTTTTTAAATTACGCAAGGTATATAAAGCAAGCATGTAATAAAATATGCCCTAGGTATACACACTAATGTGAGTCATTTATGGTATATCATTGTTAATGTTGGATCGATGTCATGAGTAAACCTTTTGCGCGAACCCGTTTCTCTATAATTTCCTGGTTGTGAGCTGAACCAGGTGGCGACTCCAAAACTGTATTTATGAAAATGATTCGCTATTAAGCGATGGGTTTTCTAATCTTTTTCAAAGCAAATGTTTTGGCATATCATAGCCACTCGAATGTCTTTTAATGCGAGATACGAGGTATTCAGACCTTGATATCTGGGCCCCTTGGCTTAATTTTGACGTAAGATCTCCCTCCCACTGCGAGTATGTACCGTGGCAGGTGATTCATGTCCGTCCTCCAGGCCCGTGGTAGAAAATCCTTTTCAAACCTTTTCTCGCTCGAACCAGTAGTTGGCGACTCCTGAAAGCCGAGCCGGAACGAGGGAAGGGGAGGAGAAGGTTGGCCCGCTCATAGAAATGGCGACTATGCTGGGAAATCAAAACTAATTTTTGAAAAATGATTTTCGAAAACTGTTTTTTGCAAAATGAAGAAAGTGACAGCGATCGAAGTGATAACCAATATAATGACTCATACAAGATAATAAATTGACTGCATTTACATATTGCATGAAGGTCCCCATGGCCTTCCCGGGCTGCTAATGCTCGTTATGCCCCTCCAATATTGTTTGCATAGGCTTGGTGTCGCCTGGATTAACCAATTTCTCAGGGGCGGAAGTCTATGTAAACACCTTGCATACACTTACCGGCCCGCTTTTACCTGCCAAGGTCATCGGGGTCAGGTATATCTAAACAGTGAAAGGATCGCTTCCGACATGCTAATGTCTCAAGGGTCCAATTAGCTGGATGCGCATTGTACCCTTACCCTACTCTCGAATTCAAAACCATCTATGTGACCACCTTCATATAGAAAACCCCTAGCAACTTCCCCTAGGTTTACCCCCAAACAGAGTGAACCCTGGTGAGGACTCTTAGAAGCCTGTTCCATAGGACAATTCCAGAGGAATAAGGTTGGAGGAAATGAAAAGAGTGAGACGCTCTAACTTTGTTCCCTGTGCAGCTCTAACTTTGTTCCTTGTGCAGGGTATTGTAATATATTGATTGACCATATTGTGTGTACATGCTAATCACATTTTGTGTAGCCATACTTCATGATTGTCCTCTTCCCTATGCTTCAAAAGGACAAATAAGGGAATATCTCTCGTACCTTAGGTTGATAGGAGAACCAAGACTTATTTTAACCAAATGGGGGCATCGAAGGTCCCTCCTCGATGACCCAAACACTCCTTCCATTGTCAAATGTTCTTTTAATTCCCCATTGTAAAGGCATCTCCCAGATGACCGAACCTCCCCAATTGAATTGAAATTACCCAAATTGTTGAAATGAACTCTCTACATCTCTCAAATGTCCGAAAATTGTTCCTCCACTTAAAGACACCTCCCCAATGATCCAAAAACACTCCTCAAATGATTGATTGTCTTCCCTTTCCCAAATGTAATGTCCGCACCCCCCGGGTGACCATAAATTTGACCCTAGAGTCAACCCTGCCCAGTGCGGCGTAATGAATTGTTTCCGGCTATTGTGTGTCACCTCCCTGCCCATTACAGCGTAATGAATTATTTTCGGCCATAGCATACCAGCTCCCTGCCCAGTGCGGCTTAATGTATTATTTCTGGCCATGACGTGCCATTCCTCTGCCTAGCGTGGCATAATGTCCAAATGATCGAACCCACGGGTCTCTTCCCTCCGGTAGTAGCAATTACCAAAAATCTCGGCCATCTGCCAAAACTTTAAACTCTCCTTTCCCCTTTCTATCCCAAATGTCTTGGGTCCACATCTATCAATTAAGGGAACATCTTTTAGGCCTTATGAAGCATAGGAAAGACTAATTACTTGGAAATTCCAAGCTCTCATGCATCATCATCACTGTATGTGGCAAGATCGGTGGGGCACGAGTGCTGACTTCATGTTTCCCTTTTTGGAAGGTTAGAAATGGACTATTTTTCACCTAGATCGGGTTTTCGAAACCGTCGGGAATTCTTCTCCAGTATCCGAGATGGAACAAGGTCCTTTCATCGAGGAAATTAAGTGTCTTCTGCAAACTGAAGAGATCTTCAATGCCTTTGAATCCTATACTCGAACTCATCACCCATCAGGATCTTGGGATTCAAGTGTGAATGAGGACCTGATGCGAAAAATAGATGAATTAGATGAAGAGGTAGTATGTCTAGCCTTAAAAGCTCATCCCGCTGCATATGCTGATACCAGCAAGTTTGATCTCACTGAAGCTGCACCACTGCCTCCAAATTTTTTCATACCATACATCACGCCCTTTAACGGAACCACCTCTCCAGTAGCTCATCTAGAAGGGTATCTGCGCATCATGAAAAGTATGGGGATAGTTGATGTTCACATCCTCAATCTATTTCAAACCACCCTCAATGGTACTGCTATTGACTGGTATATGAGGTTGAAACCCAAAGTTAAGTCTGATTGGGAACTTCTTAGCAATGCTTTTATTGAGAACTTCGCCTACAATGATAAGATGGAGACGAATCTCCAAGATTTGGAAAGAGTTTGTCAAAAGCACAATGAATCTTTTGAGGACTACTATCACCGATGGATGGCAGTACAAGCTTTGGTCGATGGGGCGCCTAAACTACAAGCTCTTGTGGTCAAATTGGTAGAAGGATCAGCTCGAATGTATCGTGAGCAAATGAAGATGAAAACCTTTGACAACATCAATCAGGTGTTGAATTATGCCAACAGGTTGGAGAAATATGAAGAAGAAGAACAATGGAGACAGGAAGAATTACAAAGCCTTAACCAGAGCCGTGGAACTGATAAACCAAGTCATGGGAGGCCACCTTCCTCTGGTTACACTTCATGCCCCCATACCTAGAAATTTGTTGTAAACAAATCGAGACAGTTGCCGCAACTGCTCGACAACTCATTTCCCTATGGGTGGAATCTATCTCCAAAATCTTTACCAAATTGAGGAGAGCCAATATCCTCCAAAGTGTTCGTCCCTTCACTCCTCCTTCTCCAGAGAAACGTGATAACTTTTATGCATACCACGTAGCCAAAGCACACAGAACCAATGAGTGTGAGTGTCTCCTCAAAGACATCCAACAGCTCATCGCTGAGGGTAAACTTGAGGAACCTGAGAGAAAGCCCAGTACCCAAAGCAACCCATTACCTGACTTCTAATCGGTCAACGCAATCTTGGTTGAAGAGCTGATAAATGTGGAAGAAAAATACACAATAAGCGTCACTGATACTGCCCAGTTCTTACGAAGTTTTCTCTTCATCAAATACTGGGGAGAAGGTGATCCCTCTATGTTCTTGGAATAATATTTTGAGATTATGGATGAATATGATGTTCCTGAGGAAGATTATCAGGTCTTCCTTCATAATGCACTCCAAGGAGAAGCTCTTGATTGGTATAATAATTTCTAGAGCAAGTGAAAGATAATTGGGAAACCCTCAAATACGAGTCTATCCAACGATTTTCGGGATACGACATCAACCCCTCTACGGCAATTCCCGAATACTCCCCAAACTCCAATGATGAATGGACAATTAATGCGAGGAACTATAGGAATATTGATCGACCTTGGTTGGTGGTACCGATCCAAGAATTACGCCTTGAGAATTCACACATAGTCCCTCCAGATCTAGAAGATAGTGAATCTGATGAAGAGCCTGTGATTCTAAGGAACCATGGCTATATAAGTACTGGTGATTCAAAGGACGACTCATCCGATGACTTATCAGAAAGTTCTTGGGAAAATGATACCTCTGATTCTGATGACGAACTTATCTTCTACTTTGAAAGATGAATATTGACAATTAAGGAAGAAGAAGGTCCTACAGAACAATACGTCTTCCATCAAATCATGAGAGTTAATCACCTAGACCCCAATTGGGGAGATATGTCTGCACAACTAGGACATCACGACGTCGAATGGTTTCACCACATCAAACCATTCTACTCCCTATGCCTGAAACATGAAAAATATCATCCCCCAAGCATGGAAGATTTTATTCTTCCTCCTGAATTGGCATTTGATTGAACCCCTGACCCCTTCAAGTTCGTAGGGAAATTTCATCATGTGATGATGAGTCAAAATTTACATCGATTTCGCTGGACAAAGTTGTTTCTAAAAACCATGCGAGGACAGGCAGTTGCTTGGATCAGAACATTTACAAGAATGGAAACATGGATATGGAAAGACATGAAAATGTCATTTCTCAGATTCTTTGCGAATGAAGATCGTATACATGGAAGCCATACTTTCCTGAAGGAAACACTTGGGATGATATCTAACACTAAGGCCTCTAGATCCTTCTACTTCGATCAACATGATTCGGGCCAATAGTCCCGACAAGACAGTGCTCTCTCTCATTGACCAAGTTAATGCAAGTGAAGAAATGATCCCTCGTGATGTAAAGGCAATTTCCAACAAAAAGCCTTTCAACCTCAAAGATATTGAACTGCCTGAAGACTTTGATGAATTTGAAATCTATCCTCCTCCACTTTATCCTATTGAAACTAGAGCTGGGATTCAACTGACTCCCGGTCAAGTCCTGTCACCTATCACCAGGAGTGGTAGAGTTACTGGTCCACCTAAATCGAATGCTACTGAAGAAGTCCTTCCTACTGACATTGGCCAAACACGAGCAAAAGAAACTCCACTGATTGATCAGTTGAAATCTGTCCCGACTAAGATGAGCATTTGGGAACTGTTGCTCACATCCTGTGAGCATCGTGAAGCTATTGTTAAGAAACTCATGGAGGTTGAGGCCCCTGCCCAATCAACACCCGAAGAAGTATGTGCTTTTATAGCATATCTGAGCAAGAGTTAGACTCCTGACATTTCCTTCACTCTTGATGATTTACCAAAGGAAGGTATCAATCATAACCGAGCGTCGACTTCAGTCGGAAGGGTCAGAGTTTGCGTCGACTTCAGAGAGCTAGATAAGGCTACCCCAAAGGACGATTTTCTGCTCCCACATGTAGATGTATTGGTTGACAGCGTCACTAGAGCCACAATGTACTCCTTCATGGATGGATTCTCTAGGTATAACCAAATACTCATGAATGATAAGGACAAGATTAAGATGGCCATCATAACAGAATGGGGAACGTATTGCTATAAAGTCATGCCTTTTGGACTAAAGAATGCCGGGGCAACCTACCAATGCGTTGTAACTATGCTCCTTCATGACATGATGCATAAGGAAGTAGAAGTTTACGTCGATGACATGCTCGTTAGGTCACCAACACCAGAACAGCATCCCAAAGTACTTGACAGATTCCTGAAGCGGATTGAAAAGTACAACCTTCGTCTCAAATCCGAAGAAGTGTGTATTTAGTGTGACCTCAGGCAAGTTATTGGGGCATATAGTCAGCCAAAGAGGAATTGAAATTGATCCCGACAAACTCAAAGCCATTGTAGAAATGCCAGTTCCAAGAACTGAGAAAGAAGTACGCAGTTTCCTTGGATCCCTCCAGTACGTCAGCCGTTCGATTGCTCGATTCACAAAAATTTGTAGCCGATCTTCAAATTGTTAAAGAAGGATCAACCATTGGAGTGTAATGATCAGTGTCAAGACGCCTTCGAAAAGATAAAGGGTCTACCTTCAAAATCCGCCAATCCTGAAGCCACCCATTCTAGGAAAGCCATTGACCCTCTATCTCGCCAGTGAAGAATCATCCGTTGGGGCAATGTTAGCCCAAGAACATGGTGATGGGAAAGAATATGCCATCTATTACCTAAGTAAGAAGATGTTGAAGTACGAGTCTCGCTACTCACTGGTAGAAAAGACATGTGTTGCTATGGTCTGGCTAACCAAAAAGCTCAGACACTACTTCCAATGTTATCGTGTCAAAGCTATTGCCAAAGTTGACCCCATGAGGTATCTCTATCAAATGCCATCACTCATTGGAAAACATTCTCACTGGTTAATGCTCTTATCTGAATTCGATAACGAGTACGTGACTCAGAAAGCCATAAAAGGACGCGTTGTAGTAGAATTCTTGGCCAATCAACCCATTGATTCGACAACGTCGAAAGCTTAGACTTCCCCGATGAAGAATTGGCTATTATCTCTCAAGAATCCAACAAGTGGACAATGTACTTTGATGGTGTCATCAACAAGCGAGGGGCAGGCCTTGGAGTCATCATTATTACCCCTCGAGGCGGAATCATTCCATTGTCAAAAACACTTGACTTTGAAATTACCAACAATGGGGCTGAGTATGAAGCATGCTTATTAGGGATGACTTCTCTACTTACGCTCATAGAAGATCAAGTTGAGATCATAGGAGACTCATCATTAGTCATCAGACAAGTTACTGGAGATTACGACCTAAAAGAAGATTCTCTCAGGTCATACCTGGAAGCTATATGGATGAAAGCGGCACTATTTAATTCATGTTAGTTTAGATATGTGTCTCGAGATGAGAATCAAATGGCTGATGCCTTAGCTACCTTGGCATCAATGTGCGAAAATCCTCAAGAACAACCACTCAGACCACTTATTGTCAAAGTTGCAAAGACTTCTTGCTACCTTCTCAACATCAACACTGAAGAATTAGAAACTGAAGAACCTTGGTACAAGGATATTGTACGATACATTAAAGATGGGTCTTTCCCAAAAGAAGCAAGTGACTCCGATAGAACCACCCTATGGAGATTAGCCATCCAATTCAGAATGATTAATGGGGAACTGTTCAAGCGATCTTCCGATGGAATGCTTCTTAAATGCCTTTCGCAAAAAGAGGCTCAACGAATGATTCAAGAGGTTCACGATGGAGCCTATGGTCTGCACATGAATGGAATTATGTTGGCCAAGAAAATTTAAAGAATGGGTACTTCTGGTTAATGATGGTCAGTGATTACGTCAAATAAGTCAAGCGATGTCATGAATGTCAGATATATGGAGATTTGAGCCATTTACCACCGATCGAGCTACAAACATTGTCTACTCCATGGCCATTCTCTGCAGGGGGCATTGATATCATTGATGAAATCAAACTGTCTTCATCCAATGGTCATCGATTCATAATCGTGGCCATTGATTACTTTTCAAAGTAAGTAGAGGCTGAATCCTACACCACAATCACCACTAAAAAGATGGCTCGATTCCTTCAAAAACATATCTTCTCGAGATATGGAGTCCCCCATCACATAGTAACCGATAATGGAGTCCAATTCCAAGGAGAAACTGCTGATCTACTCGAAGAATACGGCGTTGAGCATCATCGCTCTTCTCCGTACAGACCTCAAGCCAATGGAGTAGTTGAAGTAGCCAACAAAGCTCTAACGAAGATCTTATCGAAAATGGTAGCCACCTACCGGGATTGGGCCCATCATCTCCCATATGGACTATAGGGTTATCGCACCAGCATTAAGACTCCAACGGGTCACACTCTGTTTTCACTGGTATACGGTACGGAAGCCATAATGCCTGCTGAATTGAAGATCAAGTCATTGAGGGTCCTCAGAGAGCCGAAACTTTTTGAAGATGAGTGGGCTCGAAGAAAATATGAGCAATTGAATCAAATCGATGAAAGGAGATTGGATGCATTGGACCTCCTACAGGTGTATTGGTAAAGAATGGCGCGATCCTACAACCGCAGAGTTAGGAAAGGGAATCAAGCCTTTAAACCAGGTGACTTAGTCTTGAAGCAAGCACGAAAAACTCACACAGATGTTTGGGGAAAATTTCAGCCT
Source organism: Euphorbia celastroides (assembly GCA_948291685.1). Lineage (NCBI taxonomy): Eukaryota > Viridiplantae > Streptophyta > Magnoliopsida > Malpighiales > Euphorbiaceae > Euphorbia > Euphorbia celastroides. The sequence continues at coordinate 14,924 of CAOJBJ012502673.1, forward strand.
AATTGGGATGGTCCGTTTGTGGTTAAGATAGTACTACGCAAATGAGTCGTTAAGATCATGGATCTTGATGGGAATGAGTTTGTCAATCCGATAAATTTAGACAAGCTAAAACACTATCACGTATAATGTCTGCCGAGACTAGAAAGGGTCTTAGGGAAAAAATTAAGACACAAAAGAATGAGTGTTTCATCAATAACAAAACTTGAAAAGGGTTGCTGACATCGACTAGCGGCCATTAGGATGGATATCACTACCAAAGTCTATTTTATTAAACTAACTTCTTTTTGGTCTTATTGCATCTTAGTGTTAAAATACAGTAGAATAGCATTAATGAACTGTGAATGTTGTTTATTGCATTGCACATGGCTAATCATTATATTGCATATTGCATATTGATCCTAAGCACTGGAACTTGAAGCTGCTTCCCTATACCTAGCAGTAATTTCCCTCTTCAATGCAAAACTCCTGGAGACACAGATCTTCGAAAGCCAGGATAAGTAATGGGCGTCAACCTGAACGCCGAAATCTCGAGTCAGATTAACATCCTTCATCTGATGATTGATCCACAATGTCTCAATGTGATCATCCAAGCCATTGTTGATTGTCCCGTAGACACCACGGAAAACGTTGGGAAAATGTTGCTCATAGCCGTACTGCCTCCTAAGACGATCTGGCGAGTAGAATGGCAACTCTGAGAATCTGAACAGAATGACTCCGTTGTTCTCCATGCTCACCACAACTCAACGAATGTCCAACCATGGGCATACCCACACAATGTCATCTATGGGAAAATTTTGAAGACGAACAAGCCAACTGCGAATTGAACGAGTCCTAAAGCCACTATCCATTAAGCTTCGATTGAAGTACTGAGAAGGATTGTAATTACGCCCTAAAGGAGCAGAATAGATCCCAAGTTTCTCCTATAGCCATAGCTACAAGATGTGGCGTTGTGAGAAATATTGTGCCAAGATGAATTGTCAAAAGAAGAATGATTGTCAAAAGAAGAATGAATCCCGAGTCGGAGCAATAACCTCGTCATGAATGGAATCGAGATAAAGCAGAGTCTCAACCAAGAAAATGCTAGCCACAGATCTTCCTACCCTAATTTGTTCAAGCATATGTATAACCTCAAAGCTGTAGGTTTCTCCATCTGTCTCACATAGAAAGCATCCAAAGATTAGGAAGGAAAATGTCCTTACCCAACTCTCCTCCTACGGAGACAATATTTGGCAAACTTGAAGAGCCCCTCTTAGGTTGAGGCCAGAATCTTCATTGACCACGAGACTCTTGAGTTGCTCACGAAGCTTGAAGAATTTCCCCAACTCACGACGAGATCGATTGTGAAATCTAGGGATGACAATGTCACCATTCCTAGGAATGTTCAAAATTGCTGCAAAATCCTCCAACATTGGGCATAGCTCGTTGTCAGCAAAGTGAAAAACGTGGTCCACTGAATTCCACAAGCTTGTTGCAGCCTGAAGCAAGTTCTCATTCGGCTGGGCTCGGGCAAAGACTTGCATGTTCCATAAGTCGTATAGCTTGACTCGACGCCAGTCACTGTCAACAACTATTGTCAAGAAGGCCTTCACTTCAGTAACCAAGACAGACATCTTATTTGCTGAGAATTGAGAAAGAAATGAGATGCAGAAGCTGAATTGTGAGGAAAAACGCTTGAGTTATGCCTTAATTTATAGAAAAATTGCCGGGATAAGGCCAAATGGAAATCTGGCCGATCAGCTAGATTGCTCCCATGATAAGACTTCGCATCGTTCAAATCATGTCCTCTGCTCGCAGCAAAATACATAGCAAAAGTCAGCTTAAAAGTAAAGATGGCCGATCGGCCAATTTTCGAATGAAGATAAGTGATTCTTTCAGTGAATAAGAAAGAAAGGAATTGCGATGGAAAGAAAACGATTCTTTTCATAAATCTGAAGAAAAGTGTTCATAAAAGCCTAGTGATCTAAGATGACAAGGAAAATGGCTACACAGAGCCGAAAAGCTAAAGCTATTGGAAAAAGTCACCATCGTCAGGAAATGGAGGATGAGCAAAATTCTCGAACGGGACACCTGATTGATAGGTGAATGGCATCCCCTCCAGCTAAGAGGATAAGTCCCGAATCCGATCCTGAAACACATTGCATTGCA
>CAOJBJ012503594.1:0-10648 GCA_948291685.1 Euphorbia celastroides
TGGGGTGGTACTGCTAGAATTGATAACTGGAAAGAAGCCAGTAGAGGCAGTGTTTGGCAACGACAAGAACATCATAAACTGGGTCTCGACAAAAGTGGAAACCAAAGAAGGATTAGTGGAGGTACTGGACAAGCAATTAACCAGGTCATTTTGGAATGAAATGATTCAAGTTCTGCGAATTGCCTTGCGCTGTACTTGCACTACCCCAGGCACTCGCCCAACAATGAATCAAGTTGTTCAGTTGCTAACTCAGGCAGATCCATGCAGATTTGATTCTTGCAAGTTGTTTAATAAGACCAAAGAATCAAATGTCAATAAGATAACCAACAACAATTAGTTATGGTGCAAATTGTATCTATAGAATAGTGTATATTGTCCCTAAGGTACTTACTATAGAGAGAATTATCATAAAGAGCAACTTATTTCATCCTTTTAACTAGAGTAACATAAATATTCTTTTCTCCTTCTTTTTAAATTTTACACTTTTCCATTTTGTTTTCTTGCACGTACAGGGATTTGATTTGATGAATTTGGCAATGATATATGACTGCTTTATAGTAACGCATAGCATCTATAATTCACGGACTCCCTAGCTTTTGAGAACTTTGTTTTTTCCTCTTTATCCTTACTTTTTATTCCATGAAAAAGAGGCTACCAAAAAAGGCACACTATTGGCTGAGGGTGGAAGGTTTTTGATTCGCAAGGTTGTTTTCCTTTTCATACTTAAGTGGAGTACTGATTCTGATTTTAATATCAAGAGATTATTCATATGGGTAGGGACCCCTTCACTAATAATCCACTAGAAAAAAATAGATTAATAGGGTGAGTGAATGATTAGCATCTATGTCTTCATTCAAGTCAGGGAAAATATAAATTATGCACAAGTCATCATTTTATTATATTTCTATTTCCTGTAATTGCTTGATGGAAATGTAGGGGTAAGAATGGAATAATCACCTCGCTGCTTCACCTCAGATAGTGAGCCAATAACCTCCACTCACAAGTTGGATTTGCTTTATCTCCAAGAGGAATTCCCACAAAATTCTCCCACTCCCTTAATTAGCAATATTACTAATACTAAAGTGCCCAAACAATTTACGCATATACACAATATTATATGCTATTTGTTGTGAGATGAACCAATTAATCAGATCAACTTAGAGAAGAAATTACAGTAGCTCTTCTAAATCACTAGCCGAATGCAAATTAGGTTTATTATTACACCATGATACAGCATATAGGGAGGAATCCTGTAATGCTAAATGCTTATAATAGAGGATATGAGTTGATGACATCAAAGTTAAAACTAGTGATTGATTATTTAAGTAGAGGTAGATGACTAGTTATAGGCAAGCAAGTTGCCAAAAGCATAAAATGGAGAACATGTGCGAGATGTTTGCATCCATAAATGTAGAAAAAGCGAGAGCACAGATACACGTGTGATTTCTTTCAACTTCAAGAGTGGTTTGGGGGGTCCTTTCAAGACAATAAGGTTCATGAAAACAAATATATGTATTTCTTTTATCAAGGTGGAGAGACCACAAGCTTAAAGAAATTTAAGTGCAAACTTTGATTGAGAGAATAGTTCTTGAAGTGAAAAAGACATGGTATAATCCATTTGCTAGGTTATGACTAGGAATTCAAAACCAGGACGGTCCTGTCCCTAGTCCCTTATGAACACAGTAAGGAAAAAAATCAAAAGAATCAGTTGAACAGTAGATTCACAAAAGGAACTTGTTCTTTACATTTGGTCTCAGAAGTCATAATCATATCCTCTTTTATAATTTGCCTAATGATTTCAAAACATTGCTGCCCCTTAAATCATAGAATCATAACTCCACATATTTTCATAAGCTTTGCAAATGAGGAAAAAAATTGAGATTAACGGAAGTCACCTGTTTGTGCCACATGGATGCTGATGGAAATTCAGCTTGAGTGCCTGATATAATAACATAATTAGTCAATTAATAAATTAAGGTAGAGCAAATAGATAACAAGATGAAATACTTTGACAATCATAAGTACTTTGAACAATTCGCAATTGAAAATTTGAAAGAAACAGCGCATACATGATCGGAGTAAATAAATAATGATAAACCAATAGCAAGTCAAAATTGGAATATACCCTGACAAGTTGGGATCATATTGTGAAAATCAAGAAATCATACTCAATGCAACCAACTAAACCTCCTTAAATTGGCCATCGGTGCTATTGCAGCATTCACCGCTAAACAGTACAAATTGCACTGATGAATAGCTCATAAACAGAAGGGAATCAATTATCCTAATCGGGCTTTGCTAATGCAAACGCAAAGAGCATGATTCGCTCAGAAATTTCGTTTAGGCAATGTGACAAACAGGTTATGTGCACTATCAATACATACATTATCGGAAGTGAAACCAGCAAAGCTAAATTCAGCTGATTGCCGACTAATAATAAATCGAATTTTAGTGCTTTAGGCTACCTGGTTTACCTCTGCGAACAAACGTTTATCCCTGAAATTAATATTAAGAGGAAAAACTAGAACGACGGGCTACCTTGCATCCCTTACCCTATAATCGTCACATATTATCAGTGATGCAGGTAATTATATGTTTTTTTTTTCGTGTTTGTTTGGCATTGCGATCAAATTTTAAAAGTTAGTATCACAAATTTTTTATATAACATTTTGAGACTATATTTTTATCATTTATATAAAAAAGTTAAGAAATACTAAAATAATTTTTCCACAACTATAATCTACTATTTTTAAAGAAAGCTTCAAAATAGAGTTTTTGAAAAAACAATTTAAGAAAGCAGTCCCAAACGGGCCCTTCATCTCAGATAGAAAACAGGTGCTAATAAAAATGTCATATTTAATGTATTTTTAGACTTAAAATTATAAATGATACATGAATTTTTTATTTACTAACATAATAGTATACAATCTTTAAAACTTCATATAAAAATGTACAAACTTTCTATTTGACTAACAATCACACTAACCTTTAACTAACAAAATTATGTTTGATTCTGGTTAAAAGTAGGTCATAAGATTTTTATTCCATTTTTACCCCCATTTAATTTTCATTCATTGTTTACTCCTAACCCAATACCTAACCAATGCCCTCCACGGCCTCTCCATTGCAGCAACTTTCACCGGTGAATACGAATCGCCGGAAAATATGATTCCAATTTAACCCCACAGAACAACAGACCCCCTAGTAGCAGCCCTCTTCTCTTGGATTTGATTCTCCCGCCCTTTCACCCCTTATACTCTCCTTTGGCCACCGAAATATTGAAAACGGGATTTAGCTCAAGTTAAGGTTTAAAATCGAGATTCGTTGGGTTATTGGCTGCAAGTTTAGAGTTGCGGCGGTCCAGGTTTTCTCCGGCAATTCAGAGTTGCGTTGGTTGGGATTTGGTTGCGAGTTTGAGGGATTGAGTCTTTGCCGGCTAGTTGGAGCAGCGGAGGCAGGGGCTTCATTTTGCTTTTGAGTTAGGGTCTTTGCTTCTTCTTGCTCGATTCATTTTCCCAAATTAATTAGATTTTCTGAAATTAATTTTTTAATGGTGTTTTGCTTCTATGTTTCGTGTATTTGCTTCTAGTTTAGGCTTTTTTTGTTAATTTTTTATTAACAAAAAATTGGAAAAGAAGACCAAAACATAAATGACGAAGACAAATAAGTGGAAAAGGGTAAGAGGCTAAAATATCATAAACCAAGTTGAGGGTTTACTGAGGGTAAAAATGGAATAAAAAGATTATGACCTCTTTTAACCTAGAATCAAAGGTAATTTTGTTGATTAAAGATAATTGTGACCATTATGTTAGTAAAATAGAAAGTTTGTGTACCTTTATGTCAAGCTTTAAAGTTCGTGTACCATTATGTTAGTAAATAGAAATTTTATGTACTACCCATGATTTTAAGCCGGTTTTTAGAGATCAGTTACGGGTCTACTGATACATTCTTATAAAAAAAATTCATAAGAAGTCATCATAGAATTTTACTTATAAAAAGCTTTAAAAGTTAAAGACAAAAGAAACACTTTTATTTAAAGTGTTTTTGGTACATTTTTCTAAAAACATCCTTATGATTTTAAAAGTTAACAAAACATACTAATTTATAAGGTATGTTTTAAAAAATTGCATTTTTGTTAATGTTACACCAAATATTTCAATATATTTTATATTTTAGCTATATTATTTGTGAATTATTTATCAAGATTTGAATAAACTTCGAAAATGTTTCATTTTATTATGACATTTTAAAGTTATCATTAATTTTTAATTAATATAAATAATTCACTGGTTAAAAAATTATAAAATAAATGACGAATGTGTATTGTATAAAAAAAATCCAGCAAAATTCACCTTAAGATAGATAATATCATCCTTTCAAATGCGATTATAGAATTTTGAGAAGCATTTTCTTTTACAAAATTTTGAAATCACAGACATATTTTTTTTTAAAAAAAAAGAGCATATCACAAATATAATTTTACAAGAAGCCAAAAATTTCAAAATAATCGTGATATTTTTTTATACCTAGTACATAGTACACACATGCCTCTTTTTACTTTTTTTTTTTTTTCATTTGTCTCTCTTACATTCCATGATTTTTTAAAAATCTTTCATGTATCATGTCCCCAAATTTCTTTATCCATTTTTTTTCCTTTTTTTATTATTTCGTTCATTGTTTTCTGCTGCTCATATGAACACTCAGACAAAAATTTGTTTGAGAACTAAAACCGTGGAGTCACAACCTGGAAAATTTCAGACTTGGAATGAAACGGAAAAAATGACCATAAATCGAACATGAAGAGGATAAGCTATAAACAGTCACACAGATACGATAGTGATGCTGAGAAAAGACAAATATAAAAACGCAGAGAAGGCCATAATATCGTCATGATTATAATATAAATTGCAATTAAGGATCATAGAGAACAATAAAAGTCGTAAAAATAGTGCAGAAATGATAGGAAATGGCAAGAAAAAGTTTTTGGTTAAAATGGACAAAAATATTCTTTTCAATTTGATGATTTGATTCTATCTATATTGTATTCTATTCCTTTTCTCCTACAAAAGTTAGAGCATCTTTAATAGATTATGGAGAATATGCTTATCTGTCATATGAAATAGATTAAAATATTGATGACATTTCAATAGTCTTAAAAATGGAGAATGTGATTTCAAAAGTGTGCTACACTAGTTTGTCCATTGATGTAGAAATTTATAATTAAATAATAATAGTAAAAAAAATTTTACCAATAAGAAAAGTTTCTTACAAAAGTGTAATTAAATAATAATTAATTTGATGACATGATCTTCTATTTGATTGTCTATATGTAGAAGATCAAATAAGTTATAGTCTACATTTATTGTGTCAAATCACCCAAGAAAGAGAAAATAGACTATCTAGTGTAGTAATATTTTTTAGTTCATAGTCTATTCTTGCTTATTTGTCATGACTATGGCAAAATTAGACAATCTATTACAAATGCTCTTATAACCACCTTTTTGAAAAAGAAAACGTTTTATCTTAAGATATATTTTAATATTTAAAAAACAAGATATATTTTAATTTATTATAAAAAAAGATATATTTTAATTTATTTTTTATGTTTGAACTTTTACATTTGCTCTCTTCTACTTATTAGATTTTATACCTTTTCAGACCATTTTTTATAGACTGTGAGTTCGAAAATGATGTGGTATGAAGAATAAAAATTTACAGTAACGTGATAATTATCTTACAGAAAAAAATAGTCACTTAAGGGAGCAAATAAATACTTGTGAAAGTAATACTCAATTTAAGAAATTTTAAGAAAAGTGTTCGTTGGCCTCTATTTATAGGATGAGAAAAGTGTTCGTTGTAATATGGCCGTTGGAAAGTGTCCGTTGTAATATGGCTGTTGGAAGGGTGCAACCCAAACTCTTCATGCCACCCAAATTCTTCAATGCCATGCAAACACTTCAATGCCACCCAAACACTTTTGGTCTTGTGTAGCTCTTTCAACTGAGTTTCAATTCTTTATTTGTAACTTCTTCAAATATATTTTAATATAATTAATATTTTTTGACTTTGTATTAATTAATTAAAATATTGTAACAGTGCTTTGTCGCCTTTAGTTATAATCATCGAAACTGAACTCAACAATCTCTCCCTTTTGATGATTACAACCCTTCTTGATATATCTCGTTGAAGAATGGTGGCCTACTGACAAAGTCTTCTTTTTCTTCAAGGACTGTAGAATAATCGCAGTGTAGCTCCCCCTGAATATGTGATTCCTTTCACATAAGCCCTCCCTGAGTATATGCTCAATTTGTCTTTTAGAAGCTTTATAGGAATCCATTGAACTTATTTTGAAATTTTTCTACACAGTGGAAATGTAATAACAATTCAGTAGTATCATGAGAAAATTTGAATTTGTAAGTTCAATTTGTTTGTATATGGCTTAATATACCATGTATATTGTTCAAGTATTTTTCAAAAAGTCCCTAGGAAATTGGTGGAGTCATAAACGGTCTCACTTAAATACCAATTTCCTTAGACTCTTATCGCCTTGGTGACAAGACTTTTTTATTTACTCGTGATAGCCCCATACAAGATATATCAAGCTACTTCTCCATCTTGGTAATTATCAAAAAGAATATAATCATTGAAAGCATGTGATAATTACACAAAATTAAATAAGAGTAGGGAAGAGGAAACTTTGCTGTTTGGAGCGGTAGTCTTGTCATGAGATAGTAGTCGGCTCCAAAAGCGATTTTGCTTCACATAAAACTTCTTCATTTCGGCCCAAATTGAAGTGAGGCCCAATGACTAAATTTATGGTCTTATGTGTCCTTTGGAAAGGTTCAAATGGATTTAGTTTGGAAGTAGACACAAATTGCAAGGGTGAAATATCTGAAGATTCAAATGGCCCAAAACAATAAAATTGGATTTTGAGGAAATGGGCTTTTTATTGTGAATTCAGCAGATGGCTTATTCACACGGAAATTAGAAATGGGTAGATGACCCATTAATGAGAATATCTGGATTTCGGGTTTGAATTGATACTGCTTACTTGATGGACTTACCTCATTAGAATGAATGACAAACAGCTGATGGACTTAGAATGCCATACAGCCCATAAAAATCCTTTTACTATATGGGCTTATATTTGACCGAGGGCCAAATAAATTAAAGACTCTCCAAAAGATGCATTTTGGAGGTGGGCCTGAAAACTTTGGATGGACTTATATCATTTGAATAATTGCCAAATGGCCCTTGTAAAGCTCTTTCCGAATGGGCTTATGTGGATGTTGAGAGTGCCCATGTCGGTGAAATCCATAGTGAAATTCGGGGTTACTTCGATTTTTCGAGAAAGTTGGGTATTTCAGCAGAGATGAAGGCAAATGAAGTTTTCCTTTGAGCTTGCAATTCACATTCGAAGAGAACAATGGTAAGCAATTTTTATCTTAATCGAATTGCTTTTTCTATTTTTGGATCAATGTCTCGATTTACTTTTGTCAAACCATGGAGTTTTCCAAAAGTTGTTCTTCTGCTTTCATTTAACCGAAGAATTTAATCTCATAATCATGTTCTCATATCTTGTAAACTGAAGAAATTATGATCAAGTTTGAACTTTTAATCACGGATTCTTCAGTTTGGCCTTATCTCAACCCCAATTTTGTTCAGTGAATTACCCAGATCGAAGATTGATTTCTCAATTTAGGGATCTGAGCTCAAACTGATGATAAGGTGAGATTTAATCTTAATTTTACTCACTTTTCAGTTTACTGAGTTTGAGTAATCATTGAAACTCTCAATTTCCTATATTATGTGCTTCGAACTGAAACCATTCAAGCAACAGAATCTAGGGTTTAATCTCGGTCTCAGAGTCTGTGAAGATGAAATTCATCTTTCTTTTTCACTGTTGGTGCTCATTTGAGATCAATTAATCATTTTCTTTTTATATGCTTAGGTTTCAAGCATGTGAGATCCACACTTTCATGTAGTAAAGGGAATTTAGCGATGGTAATGATCTTTGGATTTTTCTCGGGGTTCATGGATCTTTTCATTAAGATAAGTTTTATCACTTTTCTGCTCTGAATTCCTGTTCAAAGATCCTTTTAAGAGATGAGATACATCAGACTGAGATTGCCTCTTTCTGCTATTTACATGTTCAAAGAGTTTTTAACCTTCGATTTGTCACAAGCTGTGTTCAATAGCAATTATCTCTTTTCTCTTCAAGGAGAACTGGAACAATTATAGTACAAAAGAAAATACTTAACTTGTTTGAATAAGATTCCATTTGAGTCTGAAAGAGTAATAATGAAACTGATTAAGGTTTCATTTTTGTAACAGATTCTCAAAAAAGATTCCTTGATATCTTAGACTTTCACTGATTCCTCAGGTAATTCATGAATATTACTTGTTTGATTGATTTGAAACTTTTATTAAAAAAAGTACTAAGCAAATGACCTTATTGTCATTTTAGCATCACTGAATTCAAAGTTTTTTTACTTGAACTTTCATTGTGAGCAGTAGATGTGACTTTGTGCATGCTCACTTAGATCATAAACTTAGTATTATATTTTGCTCACATGAATGAATATGTAGCTAGTGTAATTCATATCACATAAAAGCATATAAAACATGGCATCACATAACTAGGCATAGCAAAATATCGCATAGTAGCACAACACATAGGCACATAGCATGTTAAAGTAGCATTTGACACACAAAAGCAGCCTAGCTAGCAGAGAAGTAAAGACCTAGCCATCAAAATACTTATACATGTATTTTTTCCTATTTGAAAGATTGATCTTCAAATAAACTAAATACATGCTCACTCAACCACCCAAAAAGACTCTGCACTTATTCTACTTAATAGGACTAGATCTTCCCCTGAACTGCTCTTCACTTTGTCCCCTATGAGGACAGAAACTTCTGGACATCTTCCAGGAATTTCCTGTAGATCTCCTCAAGGCGGTTGGTTTGTTGAGCTAGTTCATTGATAAGGTCAGTGGTTTGTGAAAAACTAATCTCCACATCATCTTTCAACTCCAGAAATTTTCCAACAACTTCTTGAAGGCTGACCTCTATCTTGTCAAATGACTTGCTCAGGTCTGAATAGGGAGATGCAGAGCCAAACATGTGCAGCCCAGCTTGTATTATGTCTCGAGTTATGGTTAGGGCAGATTCAAGGGTAGAGGTAGTCAACTGAAGATATTTGGTGGCTTTTCAACAGGTTGCTGAGAAGAAGACCCAAGTTCCATAGTGGGAAAGAGAGGATGTCCTATGTAGAAGGCTCTAAGTTCTCTACTTTTGGTGGCAAGAAAGGGAGCTTCATCAATTGCTTTTATAGCAGATTCAACAAGCCTTTGAAGAGAGGATCTAACCTTCATGACTTCACACTTGAAGGAGACTGATGGTGGTTTATCAATAGGTAAAGGAACTAGATGAGGGAAACCAACCAAGTTGACAGACTTTGGTTCAGACAAGCTCAAGGTAGGTCTTTCTAACCCTTCTAATAATTCATTTGTTGGTGGGTTCACTAAGACACTGTTCATGTTTTCAGGAGCAAGAAATGAGAAGTCTAATCTCCAATAATCAAGGTCAAGATCCAGATTAGTTCCAACAAAAGGAGTTGTAAAATCAAAGGCTGAGGAGCTAAACTGATCAGAGATCCAATCTTCAAACAGAGATGGATCAGGGAATGGATTGACTTCTTTAGAAGGAATTTCTGAGAAATTGTCACTTAGCTTCTCAAAAGGTAAATTGCTCTCTAAATTTTCCCTAACAAGTTTAATGCTGGATTGACTATTGTCTGTTCACAAGATGAGTCTATACTCTTAAGCTAAGCTTCAAAGGAGGGATTTTTAAACTTGTAGATTTTAAGAGTGTTTGCAAACCTATGCCTGTTGATCACAGGGGTACTAATAGGATACTTAGGAGGAAACTTAGACAAGTATATGTGAGAGTATCTAAAGAACCTAGTTAGAAGCATTGCATAGGGTTGTCTAACCTTTTTGAGTCTGTGAGTGATATTGTGAAGGATTAAGGAAGGCAGATTGACTTTTTGTCTGTTCATTAGATGCCATAAGATGCACCTGTCAGCCTTTGTCAATCTGGAATGGTTTGAAGTGTGTGGATTGATGACATATGCATCGATGTACTGAAAAAGTTTAAACTTTACATTTATTCTGCCTGAGTCGAAGTTTGAATCTTCAGGTATCTCATCTGGCATTTCAGACCAGATTTCAGCATCCACGGCACTAGTGTCAAACTCATCTAAGTACGAAGATTCCTTAACCCTGCTTCCTTCCTTTGGTAGCTCAAAAAGGACAACAATCATAACTTCATTCAGAGGTAAGTACCTTCCTTGAAGAAACACTTTGTACTCTCCTTCTGAAACAAACTCTAGAGTTCTGTAGAATTTATTTACTAGCTTCCCATAGATTTTATCTCATAGTTCAAGAAGAAGAGCCATTCCTGGTATTCAAACCATGAAAAGACTTCTCAAAAGTCTTCAACTAGAAAGTTGATATCAATAGATTTGCAACTGTTTATCTTTGCGCTAAACTTTCCATCTTCATATACTCTTTTGAATTTTGAGAGTGAGCTGGTTTTCGAAGCTGAACTCAAGCGTTTTGGTTTCATGGTTTTTCATGTTTGA
>CAOJBJ012504898.1:0-10054 GCA_948291685.1 Euphorbia celastroides
GATTGAGCTTCATCGCCAACATAGGCATCTTTCTGACCCATTCCAACCATGACACCAGTGTGTCGGGGTCTTCCAACAATACTGGGAAACACTGCTCTAGGAGCATCATCACCAGCAAAACCAGCCTGCACAAAGAAGCACAGAAAATCACTAAGAGGAGTAACATAAATGCAAAAGGATGACTCTGTAGAGATAGCAGTAAGTAACTAACCTTCACCATCCCAGTCCCATTGTCACAAACAAGGGGTTGAATATCCTCAGCATCAGCCATTTTTCAAAGAAGCTGCATACATGCAAAACACAAAGAATGAACACGTTAAACAGACACATGTGGCTGGCAGAATGTCATTATCATCAATCCAGCATACAGTTATAAAAGTAGGCCATAAATTGATTGTTTTATATACACAGAATTCACATTCTTAATCCAACTTCAAGATACTCCTCCTAATCTATCCAGAACCAGCATGTTAACAAATCTATTCAACACACTGTAGAAGAATATATAAAATTGTGGAACCAGAACATGCAAAATAACCTTAATCCATTAGCACACTAAAAAACTGGAATTTCCATCAAGGTTAAGAAAACAGCAAAACAACAATTCCGCATTATACAACTTATCTCACAAAACAGTTTTACTAAGCAAATCTAAGATCTTAGGAGTCCCACTAGACTTCACAAAATGTTGAACAGAAAAAAAGTACAGCACTTCACAGGTGAATCGCAAATCAAAAAATGGAGCGAGAAGAAAATTAAAAAATTACAAATACAAATAAGAAACAAGATCCATTAGTTCAAAAAAATATCAGATCGCAGAGCTACAGATCTAGATACGAGCAAGCCAGATCAGATAATCAAATCAAAACATCCAAGTCTATACAAGTCTACACTGAGCAACACTGCAGCTAGAAATCGAGAATCGAACTCGTAAAATGCTAAAATAAGTTGAGATATCAGCTTCAACAGTGAAGACAGAGACAAAACTTGTAGATCGGAAAGGAAAAACCTACAGAGGTAAGAATGCATAAAAAGAAGGAAATCGGAACATACCTTGGATTGGAAAGGAGAAAGATCGAAGCAAGCCAAGCCGGTGTACAAAGAAGGGCTTGGGCGGCGGTCTCTCTCCCGATGGATTAAAGGAAGAGGAAGCTGCTATGGAGTGGAGGCTGCTACCAAGAGGAGATTGAGATTCCTTATATAGGGCTGTTTTTCAAGAATGCGCTTTTTTATTTTTTTGCCTGTTTTCTCTTCTATTTTAATTTTGTGACTTTAGTTTCTTTGAGTTTAGGCTCTAATCTAAAGCAAGACATGTTTGCACTTTCGGTACCCGTCCGGATTGGCCTGAGCCTATTCAATATGGACGGGATTGGATACTCTTTTCAATATAAAACCCGGTTCGAGTCGAGTTGATGAATAAAATATATATTTATTTTGTATCTTTGAATTATATTTAGTAGCTTATATGCTTATTTTAATAATAGTTTACTAAATTATTAAGTATACTTTTAAAAATTTTACTAAATTTTATATTTAGATGTAAAATTTATATAGAATTTTATTTTTTTATAATTTATTTAATAAAAAAATAAAATAAATGTAAATTTTTACGGGCTTTGGGCTTAGGTTTGACCCCACAAACCTAACTCAGGCCCGGCCCAAATCTGAAGTTTAAATCATGGGCTTTGGATTGGTATTTTTTATGAAAAGCCCAACCATGCTCTGTCCGGTCCGCCCGATGAACAGGTCTAATCTAAAGTAACAATCAGTCGTTTGCTCTTCTTTAGGGTATGCTAGCAAAGTTGTGTTGCTTCGCCACCGTCGGCGACGGAGACAAATCTCACTCTGTTTTCGTGCTCTACTGCCACTTAGCTCTCCTTCCTCTATCGACAACTGTTTCGAATCTCGTTATCGTCTCTACAAATCTCCCTCCGTCTGACTTATCACGACTCTCTCTTCTATTGATCAACCACTCTAGCAACCATTAGTAACACTTTGGAGACTATAATGACAACTGCCTCAGACATAAAGATCGAAACTAATCAGCTCGATCAAATAGCTGAAGAAAACAACAAGTACTTCACGAGTATTGAGACTGAACTTCGAAGGCTACCAGGAGCATTTCACTGAGCATATTGCTTCTAATCTGCAAATGATCAATCAGTTTATCTCTCAACTCCAATCCACGCTGATGTGGAAATTTCGCACTCTTTATCATATCCTTCATGAACTCAATGATCAAGATCTCATAACTTATAAGGGTTGAAGTAGAAGAACTTGATCCAAGAATCACTAGAGTCTTCAGCTCTTCCCATTGACATAAATTAATGTTATTGAAACTGTACCGGACATTGAACCGGTCAAACAACGGGTATGTGGTACTACCGGTACGACCGGGTATAACTAGTGGTTATATCAGATTAATAATTTTTTAAAAAATTATATTCAAATATAATAAATTTACCTAATAGTTATAAAATACTAGTTTTTTTGTTGTGGTTATACAATACTTTTTTCTGTAGTACTATACATTTACCAAAACTATAGGAATTTTGGATATATATCTAATAAAAATAAAAGACAAAGAATTAAAATGGACTACCTGTGCTTCTATGTTTTCATTTGCTATTTTAATGGAAAAGTGAGATTGAGCAGTGTGTAGTAGGTTAGGTATAATATTACTAACGATAAAAAATTAAAAAATAATTCATAATAAAGTAAAAGAGGAAAAAAAATTCATTTGATACATAGTCTTTCTACATTTTGTACATGACAACCTTAGTAAAAGCCCATATACCTTTTTCACGGGCTTAACTTAAGCCCAACTAAAAACATAACACCAAGTTTAACCTTACGTATAAAAACCGTAAGTAAACACCCCACCTCTTTCCCTCTAAAGATCCGCCACTCAACACCTCACCTTTCACCATCTAAAGATTCGCCGCTCAACACCTCAACTTCTTTCAACTCTTAATTTTTTTTGTATATTTTTGCTCCTTTTCCTTTTCGTTAGCTTTTATTTATTCCACAAGCTTAGTTATTATAGATTTCTTTGTTGAATCAGTGACTTGCAAACTTTCAGGAGGAAAAAAAGAAGATCGAAAATTGTTCAAATATAACTAACTACATAGGATGGCAGTAAAAGAATCTCTGCAAGTATAATAGAAACCATTGCAAGTTTCAGGAGAAGAATAACCGGGTTTTCGCCGGTTTCCGGTTTACCGGAAATTTCTCGATAAATTCCAGTAAAAAATGGTTTTTCTTTAAACCGGTAATTTTTTTGAATCAGACCGGCTACTGCTCCGATTCTCGGTTTTCCCGGTTTAACCAATCGATCCAGTCTGGTTTCAATAACAATTACATAAACATTGCCAAAATTAAAAACAATGAACACAACGAAGACCAAATTAGACTAATGCATTTTTGTTTTGTTTTATTTCCGCATAATCGATACTTGTCGCCGGAGTTCACTCTACCCTTATTATAGTTTTATTGTCGCCGTCAGGATTAATGGTTGCTGCCCCGCCCCTGAATCTAGAGTATGTCGTCTCCTGCTGGTTTTTTTTGCATCTATTATTTGTTCTTCTTTTTGCCCTAATTAAGCCAAAACGATGCATTATATGAAATTATGCTATATGTATCAAATTGAAGAGTTATATGTGGAGCTTAAAAGTTGGGGGTAACAACTGATATTTTTGACCAATTTTGGTGGCTCTTCCTAGCTATGTGTTTGGCCTTCAGTGTTCTATATCTCTAACTTCCATTAATATTTGTTCTAACGTTTTTATTATTTACATGCTTTATAGCATAAAAAAATTGTAACTAATTTCATTTTAAATTGTTTGTGATATATTGAAAACTAAAACTTATTGTGCACTTATTCATTCTTTTTTGAAATATTTAATAAATTTTTGAAAAAACTAGGTTTCAAACCCAAGATCTCGCACTTGCACATTAGAAAATATATCAACCACTTCTTTTGTTTTGCACCTATTCATTAGTTTGCAATAATAAACATTTATGTCACATCTTGTAATGCGGTAACTTACTCAATGATCCTAATGAAACGTTTTCTTCGTATTATTAAATTCCCTTTTGTATAGTACTATCACTTGATTTGATACTGAAGAGTAGAGTTAATGCGCTCTCATTTTCCCTTTTTACCTCTTGTATTCATTGGATAGTATCAGGCTAAAAATCGTTAATGGGTACATTAACTTTATCCTTACTAATATTATGGTACATGAACTTTAACATTAGACATAAAGATACATGAACTTTACGTATTACTAACATAATGATCAAAAAAGACCATTATAAGCCTAAGTTTAAATTGACCAAATATAAAACTAGCCAACTCGTTCGCTTTACACACCATTTCTTTTATTTTCGTCCTCTTTTACATTCCACTCCTCAAAATAATGACTCAAGCAGATTAAATTTGATTTCCTGCCTATTCATCGTACTTGAAATTGAATTTTGGGATTTCTCAATTCCAGTCGAATTACTTAGTTGTTCGCTCTGGTTTTGACGAGGTATTAGGCTTGTCTTCTAGATTTGCTATTATGCATTTTCCTCGGTCCATTGTGCTTTCATGGCAGCGTTTGTGGACTCTTTGTACAGTTACGGTCTCCAAATGGCTTTTCTTGAGCAATTTCATGACTTTGCCTCATATTGCAGTATGCATTTAGTCCGATTCTTGGTTTGCTCCTTACTTGACTTTTCTCAGTTTCACTCCATTTAAACAACATAAAACCTCTTTATCTTCGATTGAGCGAGAAAATATGAAAAATTGGATAATATTAAATGAAACAAGTAAATATATTTGATGTTTAATGAAGTGGTTTCAGAATGAACAATGAATGAATCAGGATTCAATTTGAAGAAACATTTTGCATTAAAATGGAAGAAACCATGTAAGCACCATAACTGGTTTCAGCTTGAGGTTGTAAAGGACCTAAAGGTTCGTTTAATATTCGTATCAATTAAAATATACTGTATAGCTTTATCAATTTCAAAAAATAAAATAGAAAAACATATGAAAGAAATGGGTGATTAGCTTTTTACGGTGTGGTTAGGGGTTTATCGGTCTTTTTAACCTTTATGTTAGTAATAAGTAAAGTTCATGTATCTTTATATTTAATTTAAAAGTTCATATACCGTTATGTTATTAAAAATAAAGTTCATGTACCATAGATGATTTTGAGCCGCTAGTATCATCCATATAAATTTATTTTCCTAATGGCTCATTTTTTCCAATATTTTGATACGTTAACCTCTAAGATTGCATGAAAATCACAGTCATACAAAAAACTGTAAAGAGAAATTTATTATGAGAAATCCGACTTTGTCACAAAATCACAATTGCTCATTTCGGTATCCAACTTTTTTCATGCTTTGTCACCAAGAGAATATTCTTCCTCGAATTCTTCTCTTCAGTTAAATTTGTTAGTTATTATTAATTGACTCTGTCATGCTAAGCTGCCTTTAAATAGCATATGTGTGTTTTAGTGCTAATACCATAGTTGTAAAATAAGTATTTCTTTATAATATAATTCTCTTAGTAGAATGAGTGCATGTGGGAGCCCCCATTTTGCTGTGGTTGGTAGTTTTTTTAGAGGTTATCCTTGATTATAACTAAATATTAAATTCCATATGACATTTTGGTTCTTTCCATATATATGAAGTCAAATGGCTTTTTGGTTTGTTTTATAATTGATGAGCCTCCTTGAAATGTTTGGTGTCAATGATATTTAGTTAGTTTATTTACTGAAAAAACTATTAAACTTTTTCTTGAAAATTATTCTCTTCAAATTCCTCTTTAAAGCACAAATTAAACTTACATAAATATAGCATCTCAATTATGCTTAAAGAACGTGAAAATGAGAAAGTGTTGAAGCTCTAAAATGAGAGGCAAAATCACAAATCAATTAAGCCATAACCAATACACACCTTAACGGTGATTGCAAAACTATGCTATTAGAGTACAGAAGTAGTAGAAGTTTTGGGAAAAAACCAGAGATTTTTATGAGAAAAAATAGCTTTAACAAAATGGGAGCGCGGAACCGAGACAAAAAGCATATCCCGCTACTAGTATCACCCGCTATCTCTTTCCCTTTTAAAGGATTTCTTTTATTCGTTGAACTTGGAAATGGCCTATTAAACTGAAAAAAAGATAGAAGGGTTGTCTTTTTGTGTGTTGAATCCAATTCATATTGGTAAAATGAAATTTTGAGTTGTTACTTGCTTTTAAAGCAAGTAACAACTCAAAATTTCATTTTTACCAATATGAATTGGATTCAAAATTTTGCCTTGTGGTACACATACAAAACATTTTACTAACATAATAATGAAGGTAACAAGCTAAATGATCACTTGAGCAATTTTAATTTTTGTTTTCCAACATGTACTTTCTCCTTCATTCCATGTGAAATCAAAGAGTTTTTCATTTTCACATTTGAAATATGTGTTCGTTATCAAACGAACGAGAACATTTATCCTGACAGTCTCTTTGCAAGGCAATTGCCTATCAAAACTTCACACTAACTCAACCCGAATAAACTGCCACCCAAAGTACAATCAATTAAAAGGGAACTTCACGGTAAGTTTCAAAGGATACATGTCATTACATAAGAAGAAATCTTGCCGAAAAACTAAATCATCAAACAATGCGCCTAAACAAAGTTTGAAATAAAACAAAGTTTAATGTAAAGCCCCAATCAACAGAAACAAATCAAATGTGCAATGCTCAAAGACCTTCTAGATTTTTATAAAGTACCTGGTCTTTGCACCTTGATTTCATTACAGGGATGAGAATTAATAAAAAAAATGTTTAATTAGAATTAGAACATATTTATTTAATATCATTAATTCTCAGTTCTTAAATAAAAACATGGTGCAAAAAAACCGGTCCTTTGTATAAGAAAACCCCTTCTTATACCGTCTCTTCTAAATGTAACAACACAAAAAAGCCACATAGATGTAGTGAAATCCCGAAACAGTCCTCGTTTGAAAAACCCTCACCAAAGATGAACGAAGTGAAGAGAATTATGCCGAATAGTTGAAACATAATCTTCATAAAATTGGTAATGATTACAGTTTTGACCCTAATAAGACATTAAAGAGAAACTTTGAAACACAGCAATAGTCTAAAACTGTACAAAAATTTGACCATATCATATGTACACTAAAGCTACTTCAATATAGTAATCAACTCCTCTCCCTGTAGCTGCGTAAGAAACCTTCAGGTTGCAGAGGGACAGGGATACTAATAACGCTTTGTTGTGGTTGACCCGAAGAATTAGAGCCGACAATTTTCTGACATGTTTCAATCAAACAGTGCCTGCATTTGGGACAAGAAGAATGCGAGCTTAGCCACTTGTCGATGCACCGAATATGGAACCCATGGTTACATTTCGGCAAAATTCGAACTTTTTCGTTACTTGAGAATTCAGACAAGCAAATCACGCACTCTGTGTCTAAACCCGGTAGCTTCAAATCAACCGAGTAGTTGACCGTCGGAAAAGTCTTCAAGGCCTTCGTTTTTATGCCGGTATTTGCTGACGAATTTGGTGACGACTGGGAATTATTAGCGACGAAATTGGAGCACCTTAAGGCGCACCTAATGATGGAATTTAAGCCTAATGAGCAAATTAGGGCACATAATAGGACTGAAAGCACCATTACAATATTTGCATCAAATGAGTTGTTGGCTCCAGCGTAAGGCGCCTCTAGTGACGAATCATGGGTTGTCGCTGGAACTGGGGGGCTTTCGGGATGTAGCAACAATTTTCTTGAATAAAACTCCCCAAGAAAATTGTGTAATTGTTGTGTTGTTGAGGTAGAACTTGACATGTTTGATTGGGAATTTTTGTTAGTTATGTGAGGTTTAAGGTTGTAGAGTTGTTGTAGGAAGTTGGTTATGAGTGCTGCATAAATTTATATAGGGAAAGGTTGAGGGGTCTTGCCACTATAAAATTCACAAACTTGAACAAAATTGTTCAACATGTGAGAAAAAGTGGATTTTTTTTATCACTAATGCGTAAAAGAGACCCTACAACTTTAAGAAGTTTCAAAAGTTCCACTTTTCAATTAGATGTTTAAGTTTAGTAAAAATACTTCATTGTTCCATAATGTCATATGTTAACTTCTCATTTAAATATAAAATATAAGAAAAATAGAATCTTTGAAAATTGAATATAACATGACCATAAAATTAAGGGAAAATGGTTGTAGTTTTCTAAATTCAAAATGTTAACTAAACTTTCAAAGATTTAAAGTGAAATCAAACTAAAATTACTAAGTTAAGGGGTCTCAATGCCTTGAGATTTTTTTTATAAATTTAATGCCTAAACACACAATTTGTCCCTCAAACCAAGTTCGGATGTCATCTTCAACTAGCCTTTTGAAATTGTCAAAATTTAACTTGTTATTCTCTTATCAAACATGTGTCATATTTTGATTCGAGAAAGAAATCTTTTAAAAATAAAATGTTTGAAAACAAATTACCCAGAAACTGATATGTGGTATTGATGAATTAACTGATGCATATATATTATGTTCAAATAATTAGTTGAAACTATTAAAAGTTGAATATAGCTAGTATTCAGCTCTTGCGAAGTTTTTTTATTTGGAAAAATTTGATATTTGTAGATGCATAACAACATGTATGGATACTCCACTTATTTGGTGGTGGGGACAGCCCACTTTGAGCTGCTGAGACAGTGCCATGTGGAAATTGTTGAATTAATTTATGAAAATGGTAAAAGAGACCCATTCATTCAAAGGAAAGTCTCATGAAGTTTCCTCTTATGATTATGTTTTTGAAGCTAATAGGAAATCATACTTTTTTATCTGTTATTTTGTTTTCATACAATAAAGTATTATGGATCACAGTTTTTTTGAGTCAGACCCAACTACATTTCTCCATCGTTAATATTCACAAATCACAGTAGACCCAACGGATTTAATGTCACCAACCGAATTTGGACACATTGATTTTTCTTGGTAGACTTAAAGTTCTATTGTTGCTTAAGCTAAGAAATTGTTTGCACATTTTTTTTTCTGCCTTTTTTGTTAATGATTAACCAGGTACATAAACCAATATGATTATTAATTGTCAAATTGTATTTACTTGCCTTGAGAAACTGCGGAGAAACCGTGGAATTTATTGCGAGAATATAATTTGGAGAAAAGAAAATTATTTTGTAGGCTGCATACATATGTATCTCTATAAATTTTGGTAAAATTAGCTTGTTGTCCCCAAAATATTAGAACAAATTCTTGGTACCTCCTTAGCTTGCAAAAGTGTACAACTTTTTGCTTCCTTCAACTTTTAAAAAATGCATCAATTTATCCCTTAAATATCATTCGTCGGTGGCCTTAACTTTCTAAAGAATTTCCTTTTTCTCTCTCCAACTAGAAATTGACGAGTGACATTGAAGAATATAAACTAGTTCATATTTTGCAAATTAAAGGCAATACATTGGAACAATTTTTCAAATTAAATATGTATCAAGCTATCCGTTTCAGGTTCAAGGGGTATCATGCTATTTGTGTCGAGTTCAAGATATTATTGATTGATGTATTTAGCATAAAAAAAATAATGAAAATTAGTGTAGCCAATCCTCACTGCCATTTTGGTGGCCCATGATATCAAGGAGTTCACATTTTGTGTAAGGCAATGCGAAAAACTCAAATAAAGTTGAAATTGATTGATTCAATAAGAAAACTAACCGTGAATTTGCACTTTTACAAATTATAGGTTAAGAAACTATGAGGAAACGGAAACCGACACAAAAACAAACACAAAATGCCAAAAAGTTATGCCTTACGAGTTTCCGTCCCTCTTGGAGATATTAAGTCGAGCTATAAATGATTTATCTTAGCTTCTATGCTAGCTAAAGTAAAACAGAACTCTTTTCCTAACAAGAACCTCAATCCAAAGCTTAATTATATTGTTCTCATGTGACTATATTTCATCATCCATGTCGTAGTCCCTTTCATTCAAATCCCCCACCACATTGCTTCATCGTTGACTCGGGTTGCCCCTCAT
>CAOJBJ012505993.1:0-10593 GCA_948291685.1 Euphorbia celastroides
TTTCTGACCGGACTTTCGTTCTTGTTCAAGGTTATTAATTACTTCACAATTAATGTTTCATTAAGGTGTATAAATTAACCTACATTCAATTGGTAAACACATCATATTAATAAACATATATTTAATGTTGTTCTTATTCTGTTTGTTTTGTTCGTAGCATATTCCGACATATCTATCTTAAAGTTTTGGATTGAACACAATTTTAACTTGGAAAACTTAAAACTTACTTGGATTCTCATGTCTTCGGCCCAATTCTATGATCCTTAGAACATTCATATTTTAACTTGGTTTTGTACTGTAGAAACAATACTTTGATAGTAGTCAAGACCAATAGAAAAAATTTACAATATCCCAAAATATGTTAACATGAACTTAATAATTCTATAACTTACATACCACATGTAAAAACGAAATATACTTTTTTTTTTTAAAAATGGCTAAATATCGTATAATACTTTTATAGATAAACAAGAAAAGTTTCTGCACAATATTAATATGTGTAGTGTATATCGATAAATGATTTACATACCATACATAACTTATAAACAAGATAATACAGTAAACATTACAAGCATATAATATTAAACATCTGACCAATAGATATCCAATGATCCAACATCATCGGGGTTCGGAATTCCTAGGGCTTTCCAAACAGCTTTAGAAGCATCAACGATATTGTTCGGGCAAGGCGGTTGATAATCATGTTCTTTATCACATCCCATTGTTGAATCACACTCGTCCACCACTTTAGCTTTAGTGCTCCTTCCATTTCCATATATATTTATATACTTCAAGCATCTGCTCTCATTGTCAAACCACCCTGTAGAGAGCGCTACTACCGGTTCGTCATCAGAATGGTATTGATTGTCACATTCTGACGGGCCTCCACCGTCACCACCAGCTTCGAAGCTGTTGATAGTGAGAGTCGCTTTTGTACGGCTGGTCACAGGGGGTGAACACTTGTAGGTAGTGTAAAGCTTGCCGTCTACACAACAATCAGAGTCGTTCTCTTGATTGCACTGGTTGGGTGGGTATTTCCCGCCCCTTATTTTTCCGCTTGGCTTACATGTTTGGAATTCTGCGAAGGAAATCGTGACGAGACAAAGGAAGGAAATTGCTAAGATGGTTGAGAAAATTTGATTCTTCATCTTGATCAATTTAAATTTTTTTGTTATGTTTTTTGTGTTGTGTTGGAAGTGATTATGTTTAGGAGTATTTATAAGGGTGATCTACTATAATAAAGGCAAGATTGTGATCTTGTGGTAAATACTAAGAAGTGATTGTTATTGATATTTGTTAAACTAATGTTCAAAATTATGAAGAAATGACAAGGATTTGAATATTGCATAATGGAGACAAAGCAATTTTCTAAGATGAAACCATTGTTTTGCATTTTTGTGATCAATAATTAAAATGTAACCTACGGAATCTGATCCAGGATAGAGTTCAGAATTTTGATAAAATACTCATTTGTGTCACAAAATTGGGCATCAATTTTCTCTTTCTACTTATCTAAAGTATCTTATGATTGATTTATGGCTTTGGATAAATTCAACCATGTAATGAGTTATCTTTCGCTCTACATTATACAGATTTGGTTCATAGATTCAGGCATTTGCTCAAACCCACAATGTACTAATTTGATTTGGGTAAATAATTTTGGAAAATTTTTTCTAACTTAACCCAACTAAATTCTGCATAAATATGTGGGTTGACATAGAAGATAATTAACATAAAATACTTGTTTGTAAATAATGTAGTAATGTACTTAATAATTGAATCGAAAAACAATTACAAGTTTCAAAAAAGTTGAATTCAAGAAGAAGAAGAAGAAGAAGAATTAATCTTTAAGAAGCATTAAGCTTCACAAAGTTCACAAAGGCCATTGGATCGAGATAGAGAAGTGATTGATCAATGGAGAAGAAGAAAGGAATAGGAGAGATTTGTGATGAGAAATGACTTGTACCGAAAACAAATGGAATGCATGACAAAATAATTGAAGTTTAATATTGGTTAGGAAGAAATCCATTAACCATGGTAAAAAGTATTCACAACTTTAGATTTTCGAACATTTTTTTATAATAATCAATTACTAAAATTTTCTTGTATGTGCGAAGGTTTCTGCTACTGGAGCGTTTCTCGGCTGTTTTCTGACCGGACTTTCATTCTTGTTCAAGGTGACTGACCCGATTAATCTGTTAATTACTTCACAATTAATGTTTCGTTAAGATGTACTGATTAACCTAAATTCAATTGGTAAACATATCATATTTAATAAACATATATATCTTAAAGTTTTGGATTGAACACAATTTTAACTCGAAGAACTTATAATTCACTTGGACTTCATGTCTTCGACCGAGTCTATGATCCTAAGAACATTAATGTTTTAACTCGGTTTTGTATTGTAGAAATAATACTTCAATAGTAGTCAAGACCAATGGAATTAATTTACAACATCCTAAAATACATTTACATGAACTTAATGATTCTATAAATTACATACGACACATAAAAATGAAATCTACAGTTTCTAAAAATGGCTAAATATCGTATAATAGTTTTATAGATAAACAAGAAAAGTTTCTGCACAATATTAATATATGTAGTGTATATCGATAAATGATTTACATACCATACATAATTCATAAATAAGATAATACAATAAACATCATAAACAGACAATATTAAACATCAGACCAATAGATATCCAACGATCCAACATCATCGGGGTTCGGAATTCCTAGGGCTTTCCAAACAGCTTTAGAAGCATCAACAATATTGTTCGGGCAAGGCGGTTGATAATCATGGTCTTTGTCACATCCCATTGTCGAGTCACACTCGTCCACCACTTTAGCTTTAGTGCTCCTTCCATTTCCATAAATATTTATATACTTCAAACATCTACTCTTGTTATTAAACCACCCTGTAGAGAGCGCCACCACTGGCTCGCCATCAGAATGGTACTGATTGTCACATTCTGATGGACCTCCCCCGTCACCGCCAGCTTTAAAGCTGTTGATAGTGAGAGTCGCTTTTGTACGGCTAGTCACTGGGGGTGAACACTTGTAGGTAGTGTAAAGTTTGTCGTCTACACAGCAGTCAGAGTCGTTCTCTTGGTTGCATTGATCGGGCGGGTATTTTCCGCCCCTTATTTTTCCGCTTGGCTTACAGGTTTGGAATTGTGCGGCGGAGATTGTAACTAGAAAGATGAAGGAAATTGCTAGGATGGTTGAGAGAATTTGATTCTTCATCTTGATTAATTTCAGTTTTGTGTTATGTCTTTTGTGCTATGTTGGAAGTGATTGTGTTTAGAAATATTTATAAGAGTGATCTACTCTATTACATACAAGATTGTGATCTTTTGGTAAATGCTAAGAAGTAATTGTTATAGATATTTGTTAAACTAATGTTCAAAATCATGAAGAAATGACAAGCATTTGAATATTGCATAACGGAGACAAACGGAGACAAAGCAATTTTCTAAGATGAAATGAAACCATTGTTTTGTATTTTTGTAGGAATTACATAGAGAGAACCCAACAAAAGATTCTGACCCTGTAAACAGTTTAATATTGTAATAAAATGTTCATATGGTAAAAATTTATTTAGCTCAACCCAAATAAAATCTACAAAAATATATGGGTTGAAATAGAAAATAACATGAAATAGTATTTTGTAACTGGTGCACTATAAATTCTATTCCTATATAGTCTTTACAGTTCTCTTGATAATAAATTTTGATCTTGGACAATACATGATGACCCTTAACACTAATTGATATTTCTTTTCTAAAATTAAAGAGGAAACTTGAAAACTAAAATTTATAGAAAACTGTTAGTCTTTCAAAAGAAAAAAGAAAACTGTTTGGGAAAACTATCCCAAACTGAATCCTAACTTGTCTTTAGACTTTCTGCAATTCTTGAATAGGAATAAATTAACCAAACTTGATGTTAATTGGATTAAAATTACACTTTTTTAGACATCCTTTGAAATTGTGATAGCAATTATCTTATAAATATGAAATTTGCGTTGAATTTTATAGGAACTATGCTTTTATAATAACATCAACTAAAGGGCAATTAGCAATAATTTAATCATATTAGCAATAATCTCTAGTGATAAAAAAAAAGCAATAATCTCTAGAGATTAATTGTGATAACCTGTGCTTGTGAAACTGTACTATACTACTTGGTTCGACCGGTAAAACTACTCACCGTCTCTTTAAACAGTTGATTAGTAGAAGTTGTGCAAAAAAAAATTCTTTACCTGAATTAAATTGAAAAGAATGGTAAAATGCCATTATAAAATGCATTTATACCATGGTTTTCGGACCTGAACCGGTGAAGGGACAGATTCATGGATTTAAGATTCAACCGGATGAATCAGTGGTCGAACCAAATTCTCTATAATAATATTAAAATATTTATTTAAAAAAAATTAATATTATATTTGACGATATATGCTATATCTTATAAACAAATAACAATTATACTAATACATTTATAATTCATATTCATACTTAAAAAAAACACAACACAATATTCATTAGTGAATCATTGATATTGAATTTAGTTTAAATTCAATAACATCTTATAAATTAAATAAAAAAATAATAGATTTGATTTATATTAAACTTTATTTATGTAAAAAATATATTTACAAAATTTATAACCTTAAAAATAATATAATAAAAAAACGTAAGTTTAAAACATATAAATATTACTCAAAAATATATAAAATAAATTTGCAGTGTTGACTTGGAAAATGAATTTAAAAATTTTGAATATTATTTGTCATGCAAAAAATAAAAGGTATATACTTTATAAGAGTTATAATATAAAATCATATAAAAAATATATATATCAATTGATTGTAATAGTCTGGTGGTAGAAAAGGTGTTTTACAAGCAAAGGGTTTTGAGTTCGAAACCTACCACTAACAAATTAATTTTTTTAATAAAAGAACCAATAAACTGGAATTGGTTGAACATGTCGATTTCTAGTCAGACCGGCCGGTCACCTAACGATTCTTGACAAATGAAACTTGACCGGACCAAGGACCGGTTCTGGTCAAACCCAGTCCGGTCCAGATTTCATAATCATGGTAAAATCACGAGACCAATCTAGCGGTCCATCCTCACTTCTCTTATTGATTAAATGTTGTGATGCAACGTTATTGACGTATACTACCTATCAACAACAACCACTGTAAGAGATAATCCCAAGAGAAACCCCGAGAGCAACAAGAATACAGAAGGTGCGACAATGAGTGACACAGAGCAACAACCTTAATAAAAAAAATGGAGAAGTATTTCCTTAGTTTTTACATATTATTGTCATTTACACAGAAAGATCTACATTTCATATTTTGAGTCTTAACATATTTGTCAAGGATAAGAAACTCAATTATTTGGCGTTATTTTGGAAATGAAATTTCTCTATTATTTTAGTTTTATTTGGCAAAACTCTATTATATTACATACATTACCAGAGTGTGTCTACAATTGCAACAATAATTATCGTAAATTACAAAATGAATATTAATAAGTTTTAGGCACGTGTATGATGGTCAACATAAAAATAGAAAATATTTGGTAGGATCCAACTCATCCGAAGTATGGCATCGAATCATATATTGATTTTGATTTGATATATTCAATATCCATCATTCTCATCTTTCTTTAAAAGAATCTTTCTTAAAAAAAAAGAATTTTATTATGAGTTTGTTTGTGAGAGGGAGGAGAAGAATTTAAAATGATTTTTTTTCTTTCTCATATTCTTAATTCTTTGCTTTCTAATATTTTTTTTTTTGTCTCAATATATTTAACCTGAAAAATCTACATTTTTTCATCACTCTCTACACAAATATCTTCTGCAATCACATATCTATTATTGCATAAAATTATCTTGATTTAAGAGAGTTGATTATCTTTCACAATAATTATTATTATATAAATTTATCTTAACTCAAGAAAGTTGATTATCTTTCACAATAACGACCTCACAAGTAAACATGTATTTTATAATTGTGAATATTCAAAATCACTAGTTGACAGTTAAAAAAAAAAATGTAAAGTAGTGTTTTGTTTTAGTAATTTGTCTTATACAATTGTGTGTTTGTCTTGATTTGTACTTTGTCGAGTTCTGTCGGGACGGGTTTGAGACTACTATTTTTAAAGAAAAACCCATCAAATCTAGTTTAAATCTAACCCACGAACCAGTCTAGTAATAATTATAAGGTATCTATAATTTAATTTTAGCTACTATAAGCTAATTGTAAGGTACATTCAGTAAATATAAGGTACAGTACTATAGAGTAATAAAATAATTGACAAGGCGCCTATAACCGTAAGGTACTATTTAAAATTTTATAACATAAATAAAATGCAACTATAAGTTTGCCTATTACCATTACATATAAGGTACTTATATAGTTTAAATAGAACACAACTTTATAGTTGAAGTAAAAGTTATAGTGATTTTGTTTTTTTTTTTCAAGTTAATCTTACTTTGCATTTCATCATCATTGAATTAGTGGGATAAATTTCAATCAAATGGTAATAGTAGCGAATTAAAAAAAAAAAACAAAATGACCATATATAGAATATGCCGTTGCAATTACTTCATACCCATTAACTATAAAATTTATAATGTTTTAATATTAATTATTTCAGGTGTTCTCTTTTAGATTCTTGAATTCACCAATCTAATTAAGAAATCTACCTTGTAAACAGAAATCACATGTCTAAATGATATGCTGGTCAGCAATTTCATGGCCGAGTTACTATTTAACTCACTCTAAACGTTTTTCTTCTAATTAAATGCATTTTCCTCTCACAAATTATTTGGGATAAGAGATGAACTTCACATCAATAGCAATGAATTTTTTTGATGTTTTACCCTTTCAGTTATTTTTAGAAGACTTTACAATGGTGTATCAGTTTGGAAATAACATAATACCATATGTTCCAATATGTTAGTGACATCACACCTTATGTTTTTTCCTTCTACAGTTTACGTATAGTTTTCCCGTAATTATGTTAAAATGATAATTAAGTATGTGCTTTAACTTTTTAATTATGTTTCTAAGCATCTATAAAAGTGCATCAAAGCTAGAATAATATATTTAGTAAATGCAGAAGAGGCAACGACATTTTATACGTTTCATGTCATTTTATATAATCATGTCTTTTAGCTTTTCTATTATGTTTGTAACCCTGTGTAAACACAAATTTGTTTTGGAATGTAAAATAGCTACAACATAGATTATAGTTTTCTTATATTTATCTTATAGTTAGGGTTAGAGTTAGGGTTTACAATTAAAGAGTAAAGGAAACGAATGAAACCTTAAAATTTGGTACTTTATATTTTAAGGGATTAAGGGTACTTGGACTTTAACCCCTCCTGATTGCCCTTGTATTACCCCTTTTCATTTTGAAAAACCAATAAACCACAGGGGAAATACTCTTCAAATTGATTTAATATATTCTTCTTTACTTCAAAATAGGGCTTGTGATATTTTTCATTCTGATTGGGTTCTAAGATTTTCCACTGTATCATGACATTTTTTATAGGTATAATGCATAGAGGAGGGCCTTAATTTGTCCTAAAAAAAACCTTCTGTCTCTCTTAACTTTTAACGTGACCTCGGAAGGGCCTCAACGTTTCAAAAGTGGGTCAAAAAAGAGCCTCCATACCACGTGTCAATATCTGGTTGGTTTGATTTTTCAAAATTGTCATTTTTTTATTTTTCTTTCTCGAATCAGAAGTTGACACATGGCACTGAGCTCTTTTCTTGATCAACTTTTGAAAAGTTGAGGCCCTTCCGGGGCCACATTGAAACCCTAAATCCAAGTACTCAAGGATTTCCTTTAATTGACTGTCGTTTCTCTCTCCACGTCGTTACTTCCTTTTTTTCCGTCGAAACCCACTAACCAGCGAGATCTTGTTTATGCCGTTGGCGTTGATATCTGTGAAGAGGGAGACAAAACAACAACAAAGAGGGGGAGGCGACGAATCTGGCCTTTTTTTCGGTCAGATCTGGTTTATGCAAGTTTTTCTGGCGGGTGGGTGTTTTCTAGCGGCAGTGGCGGGTGAGCGGTGGTGAAAGGAGCGGCAGTGAGCAAAGCGACGACAAACGTAGTTTTTTTTTGCCAAAACAGTTCGCCGGATCTTGGTGGTCGGGGATGAGTTTTTTTTACGAAGAGAGAGAAGATAAGAGAGGGAAACGGCGGCCAGGATTGAGTCAGGGCTGAGACGAGCGCCGGCGAGAAGAAAGAGACAAACAACGGTCACCGTCAGTTTTGGTGCAGTCACCATAATCACGATTTTCTG
Source organism: Euphorbia celastroides (assembly GCA_948291685.1). NCBI lineage: Eukaryota > Viridiplantae > Streptophyta > Magnoliopsida > Malpighiales > Euphorbiaceae > Euphorbia > Euphorbia celastroides. The sequence goes on from CAOJBJ012505993.1 coordinate 8,337, forward strand.
GTAACGGCATCGACGACCAGGGGGATTAGGGTTAGGGTTTCAGTATGTGGGTATTTGGATTTAGGATGGGCAATGGGGTTATTGGAGATAGGGTTTAGAGGGTATTTGGATTTAGGATGGGCAATTGGGTTATTGGACATAGGGTTTAGAGGGTATTCGGATTATTGGACATTAGTGGATTATTGGACAATTTTACCCCTACACCACATCAGTACTTAACAGTTAATAGATGGAAAATTCTCCTTTTGAGGTTTAAAATTTCTCAATGATGCTTTTGAAAAAAAGCAAAACTTCAAAGGGGGATTTTGAAATTATCCCTTTGAAGAGCTCAGCTAAAGTGTTACTTAGACCGATTTGTAAAACAGTTATAAATCTATTTGAAAATATTTCAACGGCCTTCCATTTTTCCACATAAAAATAGTTCGGTGTTTCAAAAGTTTTTAACTTTTACAGAAACCTATCTGCGCTTCATAGTTTCGTGTTTCAAAAGTTTTTTACTTTTATAGCAAATCATCCATTCATCCTAATAGTTGAGATGAAATTTGTGTACCCTAGAAATTCAGAGTTCGAATCATATCCGAATGAGTTCGAAATTTTCCTTTCAATTTAATGTAAGAAATTTTAAGTATTTGGTAGTAGTTATTTTTTAAGCAGTATATTACAATCAATAGGAGACAACAAAGTAACTAATAGTTATATTTGCTTAAACTTACTTAGGTTCAAATTCACTAACAGTATTACCTTTCTGGAATATGCTTGGAAAAAAAACCATAATAATAACAATACCGTATATTCAAGTATATTTGTCGGATAAAGTAAATTTAGCAACAGCTGTGATTTTCCTTCGGAAGTGTTTCTCTTTACTTACTGCTTATCACTTATTTGATTATAATCTGGTTTTTGCGAAATAGGTAAGAGTTGTTTTTTGTTTTTTTACTTAAAAAAAGCAACGACACACTAATAAGCTAACATCTGATTATAAGCAGATTATAAGCATAAACAAACAAAAACGCCCTTTCAATTAGCAACGAGCTTCTCTCACAAGTGCCAAAATCATGAACTTAACAATTATATACGTTTTCTGTCTAAAACATCCAATTTCAATAGTAGAAAATATAGATGAGCGAAACAAATCAATAAATTTTCTTAAACATGAAAGAATCCAGTGTTGTCACCTCTCGACCATAGAACCATGGCAAACGATAATTATAAATTTGCGTAATTAAGCAGAAAAACTTGTATAAATTAATGAATTAAATTTCAGAATACGTGTAAAGATGATTATAATATTATTACAATTATGACTAATAAAAAAAATGAGGTGGAAGAACTTACATGAATCGAATGCATACTTCACAAAATGAATGTGCAAATCCATAACATCTTCTCTACCGCCAAAAAATATGGACAATAGCAGACAAGTATCCTTTCAACTGACAAAACGAAAGGACTTGTTCGAGTCAAAATAGATAGTTATCATCTGCATTGTTTTCTATCTTGGGACTAATGATTTTACCTGGTTTAGTATGTTTTGCCCGGTTTGACCTTCAATCACCACGGCTGCAGTGAGGCCGATCATCGCCCATGCCCCGTTAATTGCCTCAATTTGGCGCCGTCTCTGGCAAGTAAAACAAATCTATAGCTTTTTCGCTTGACTAAAAGAGAAAAATGAAACATCCAATTGAAAAGTCGAAGAGGGTAAAGTGATAGTTTTTTGCAATTTAGGACAGACGAAAGGAACTTAAAAAGTTTAGAGGGCAAGAGGCTATAAGGGACAGGTTCAGGGGGTGTGGACGTATTTGGCCAAACACTAACTTCTTGTACCATATACACTCATACCACAAAGGATTAAAATTTTCATTCACCTTCATTTTCTCCTTGAGTCGAATTTCTTGCATTTGTTTGGCAGCTAGCCTCTTGGCTTCAATAGGATCAACCATGATTGCCTCTTGTTTCGAACTTCCTTCCCCCGACACCTATGGGCAATTATTCAATGCAACACTGATTTCATAACATAAACTGTCTCACATTGCTGAATGTTACTCTCAATTTAAATGGTCATGCGTAGACGTTTCTAGAGTAAAATAGATCATGTATCACAAAGGAAAAACAGAAGCAAGATTGTAAAAACGATCAGTAAAATCATCAAGAGTAAAGGTAAAACACCAATGTTCTAGGCTACTTCTTCGGCAACAATGATGCCGAGAAGCAATGGTTGAGTCAAATCAAAATAAGAACGATGCTGGCACAATGATTA
>CAOJBJ012506518.1:0-12452 GCA_948291685.1 Euphorbia celastroides
AAGACTTCTTTATATACCACTGCTCCCTCAGGTGAAACGCCCCGTTTTGATCTCTTCCTGCTAGGGTTTCTACTGGTTCCCTTAGTGGACTTCATTCTTTGGGCTTCTGTACCGGGCTTAGATTTGGGCAATATCCAACAACGACGGCGGGGTACGACGACGGTGAGAGTCGGGGGCTAGGTAGACGGCGACGGCGGAGGAGACGGTGCCAGGGAATTTGTCGCTGGAGACGTTGATGGGGTGGTTCGGCGGAAATGGCTGGAAAGGGAGGAAAAGGGAGAAATGGGTTCTTTGTAATTTTTGTAAAATTATGTTTTGGAATGAGCGTAAACGTAAAGTCATAATTGTAAAGTTGATGTAGAAGAATAAGTTTACTTTTTGAAGTATTTGGTTGTTATCTCTAAATTCTAACACTTTTCTTTTCTTTTTTATTATTTCTTTTTAATATAGCAGCATTTGCTCCCATTGTTTGTTATTTTAATTTATCTATGTTATCTATATTAAGGATGGGTTAAATATATTTTCCAATAATTCTTTATCTGATTATTTTCTAAATTTATAATAATATTTTAATGTATAATACTCTATTAAAATTAAGCATACGGTACACTTACTGGTTGAATTCCGGTTGAACCCCGATTGAACCGGTTTATAGCGTATCACTTATTTCATCGGTTTGATATCCGGTCCAGTTTCGATAACATTGACTGGAATTGAAATGAATAAACATGCTTATATATATATTGCCTTTTTTTAATTGACTTATAAGCTAGAAAAGCACCCCTAGATTTCACGCCAAGAGTTTTGCCCGTTGTCCATTGCAAAGTGAATCTTCGATTACCCAACTTAGCAGTCGCCTTGCAGGGTTGGGGGTATTTTACATTGAACATTCAATTCATCCAAAAATTCTCTCAATTTATACATGTAATATTTGCAATATGGAGATAGATTTGATGGTCACCTTCATCACCGGCGACGTTCACATGCAAGTACGCCATATTCACTTTTTTCTTTTCAATAACACCTCCCTTTGTTCGGATTCGGATCCTCTGACTTTAGAAAATAAAAGTAGAGTGACTTTAGAGCAATCTTATTCATTCATTTGAAAATGCATGGTTGTGATTAGTTGAGCTTTGGAATTATAAAAATTAATTTTTTATTCATTGAGTCACTCTCTCTCTTACCGCACTCTGACTTTACTGCAAGGAATCCCAATCCCTTTTGTTCAACCTATAAGAATCCTTTTCATCTATTCATTCCCCTTTCAGTTGTAGTCATGATGTTTTCACCTCACCACCAAGAACGGAGTCAGGGCCGGAGTTGGGAGGGATACTTCATTCAACAACGGTCAACTGTCGGCTATAAATTCCGATTATAGTTTCCCAAAATAAACTTTATTTCATAATATTCCATGATTATGTTCTGACTATCATCTAATCATAATTTCAATTTTATCATGTTCTTTAATTTCATAATGTTCAATCCTTATAAAATTTATAGGTTTGTCTAATTTTTCTAATTTGGCAAAATAAATTCCCCTTAGCTCTCTAATTTTTCAATTTTATGTATAGTCAAACTCAAATAAAATTAGACTACTCTAAATTCACACTTCTGATAAAAGAACTTTCATTATCCTTTTAGTTATTATTATATTTTATAGAATACAATTTCAAATAGGCCTAATGCCCAGTTAAGGGCCTGAATTATCCCAAAATATCCAGTTGAGGGCCCAAAGTTTGCTGCGCTCCAATTAAGGTCTCAAATTTTAAAAAAGTGGTCTAGTTGAGGACCTGTTGCTGATGTGGCATCCGATGACTTTGCTAACACGTCGGATGCCACGTCAGCAACAGGCCCTCAACCGCACCACTTTTTGAAAGTTGGAAACCTTAACTGGAGCGCGGTAAACTTTGGACCCTCAACTGGAAATTTTAGCAAAGTTCAGGCCCTTAATAGGGCATTAGGCCATTTCAAATACCTACATTAATGAAATGTAGTTAACGATTTAAGTGCAATAAGGTTGGGTTGGATTAATGGAATAATGGTTAGAAGTGAAGTGAATGAGTAAAATTTTATGTGAAATGAAGTTGGGCTGGGTTAACTAAGCTAATAAGTTAGAAATTAGAAGTGGGCTTTTGGTTGATATATGGGCTGAAAAGGGGAGTTTGGAGGGCAGTTACGGGATTAAAATAACCCAACCCCCTCTTTCTTTTTCCCCTTCATTGTCTTCTCCATTTGTCAAGCCCGGCCCTTGACAGGTCCGACCGGAGCGACCGCATAGGGTCTCAAATTTTAAGGGACCCAACTTTTCCGGTGATCAACGTTTAAAATTTTGAAAAAAATCACCGGTATTCATGGAAGAAAATACACTAGAAAGAAGAAAGGCCTTTTGTTTCTTTTTAGAATATATTGGGCCCCACCCGCATTCATTAGTGTTTTGATATTTGTGGGACTCTTTTTTTTTTTTTTTTATCCTTCATCACTATTAGATTAGTGGGATAAAATTCAATCCAATCATAATGATAACGACACAAGGAAAAAATAGTCACCATAACTTTCACCAAAATATTAACCAAATCATAATAATTAATACATTTGATTTCTTCACTTTCTAATGAACTAAATTATGTTTTATTTTTTTTCAATCTCTCTTTATCATGTTAAATATTAATTTATTTTATTATCTTCATTATTCAATAACCTACTGAATGTATATGTTAGTGTTTTGCAACATTTTATACTTTTTGTATTTGGAACTTAATTACTTGTTTTTTATTATATCAAAGAATGAATTTCATTAATTCAAAAAAAGAATGAATTTCATGAAAATACAAAATAAACTTACTTTAATTTATTTCTTATTTAACTAGTTTTGTTATATTTGATTGATGGAGATTCGAAGGTGACCTTGTTTTAAATAAAGTAAAGATTTGTTCACTCCACCATTAGATGAGTCGGTAGTGGGTTTCACTTGTTAATTTAATGGTAAGATTAATAAAATTATGCTTACTTTATTTAAAACAAAGTAATCATAGTCTACACATTAATTAATTATTAGTTTATATATATCAAAACGAGGTTGTTGCAATTTTATCCTAAACCATATTTTTTAGTAAGGGCCCATATATAAGTTTTGCACAGGACCTCCAATTTTTCTGAGACGGCCCTGCCATTTCTTTTAGGGTTTCAGCCTTCAAACATACAAATTATCCGGTACCGACATAGGGAACACAAGTACCATTGTCCTTATTGTTCCTGATGGGCCGTCCCTTCTCATCACAGAGGTAAACATCAAATTTTTTGTAAAATGTAAAGGACTACATTTTCATAAAACTCACAAAAACACAATTGTATTATATGAACGTTAGGTACAAGGATATATTACAATGGCAGACTACAAGCTGTTATATAGGCAATACATAAGAACAAGATTTTTTTGAGATTACACCAACCGATATTAATGAGTTGAATTTTATTTTATAGTAAATAATTCATATGCATGTCTATTTATGTCATTTTACATCCTATCAGCTACAATATACTGGACAATTAGAAGCAAACTTCTAGCAGCTGAAAGCAACAACAAACTGCTATCTGCAATAGCTAATAGATGTACCAAATAGACCGTAAATTTTATATCAAACTAATCAATATTTATTGAACTTTAAACTTATGTAAAATTTATTGAAACTTCAACGAATGGAATGAAAATATTTTGAAACTTAATAAAACTGAATAAAAAAAATAAGAACAAGGCCTTAATTTTACCTCGAATCTAAATGTTTTGCAACTAGGGACGCTTCTCAATTCCCTTGCTATATTTCTCTATTTCATTAGGTTTGGAATACAAGGCAAGGCAACAAGCTTGTTGCATTTCATTTAATCCCACGGTCGTCTTCTGTGGTACATTTGAGCTCGTTGTTAGTGTTGTAGGTTCAAGTGTCAATCTGATATCGCCTCTTTATACATAATGTACAGAGTTAACTTTTGTTTAGAAATCTTTGTCGTAGAAGCGTTTTTATCTCAAGCAGTTTTAGTCAGTATATTTGTGTTCTCCTTTCAATTTGAGGTAAAATTTTTAGGAGATTCATGTCATTTTTAGTGGAGATGGTACTGTTTCAGTTTTCAATCTTAGGAGTTATCAAGTAAGGTGCTCTTTGTCTTTTAATAGTGTATACTGAGGCTAGATTGATGGAGAACTGTTATTTTATTAATTTGCTTTATACTAATAGCAGGTCCAAACTCCATCAGAATTATTTTTTTTTGTTGAGTGAGAATTTGAATGTTCATTTTCTTTTCTATCACTTATATACCCTTTTAGAGCCTAATTGTGTTTCTACGTCTAGTGAAGTTAAGGATTTTAGCTGTTAAGTGAAACTAAATTTATTTGAAAAGAATATGGTGTACTATTTCTTTCTAATGTAGTTGTGAAAGTTCTTGAATTCTAACCTACAAAAGTGTGGCCACAATGGCAAGAAGGTAATTTTTGGATCACAAAATGGAGTGCTATTCTTCTATCCCAGGGGATCTTTTAAGAATTGCAGGTGCATCATTTAATTAGATGATTTTATTTCTTAAAATTTCAAACCACATTCTGATATGGTTTAAATTTGGTGTGTAGAGTTCGTTGAAACATCTTCCTTTCTACTATACATGTATATTGAGGTGAACGTGGATTTCGCTTCTTTTGCTTTACGACAATGTTAATTCTTTGTTGAAGGTTATAATAATTAAGTAACATTTGTATGATTACTTGTTGTATGATCTGATGTTTACTAATGTATCGTCAACTATCCAAGCTAGTTTCATGTTAAATCGCTGTTCTTATGTTTTTTTATCCTTTACATTTTACTGAAAGTATCTTTTGAGTGCTTTAACTGTCAGAAAGCACTAATTGGTCTTTGGTCAAGTAGTACACCTTCCAATGTGTTGGTGGGAGGACTGGGGTTCGAATCCCAGCCTCTTCAAGGGTTTATAATTATTAAAAAAAAATGTCAGAAAGCTGCAATAACGATTTTAGTTCATTACTTTGCAAGATTTGCATTTATGCTTGCCTATTAGTATCTCAACTATTCATTTTGATCTTTTATGGTGTCTTTCTTATGATATTTTCGTGTATACGCAACCTATTTTCTTTTGGTACATATCAAATAGTCAAAATTTGAATAGGTTAGATACTAAACAGGAAATTTCAATGGATTAAACACCAAAAAGAGATTTGAGATATTAAGTAGAAACAAAAATGGTATTTATGATGCAACAGCTTAAGGCCCATGGTCGAAAGGGGCTAAAAATGTTATTTTGCTTTAGGATTTTATTATATTATCTAAAAACTGTGAATTCAATGCAACAGTACGGTCTAGTTCAATTGGTATATGTTTTGAAAAAAAAAATAGCTCAAGCTTTTAAAAAGAACATTATAACCATTTCAGGCATGGAGAATATTTGGAAACTGCAGTATTTACATTACCTCATACATAAAACTAATGTTATCAATATGATACTGCCTCATTCGGTTGTATTGGTAGTATTATGAACCCCTAACGATTTTGATATGGTTGAAAAAAACAACAATATGCATAACAATTCAAATATGACCGTTTAAAATTGGAATAATTGTACTTATAGATTAAAAATTATTATATTCGGTACGAATATGCTCAATCCTATTGAATGAAAAGCCATAAAACTTGATTTTAACCTTAAAAAAGACATTCATGTGATGACAATATACTGCTATAAAATGGTACATGTTATGAACACGTTAATATATATTCAAAAATTTTTCAAAGCAATAATTTTGTTGAATCATCAGCCAAATTCTAATGAAGCGGTAATATCTTCTGTTAATAGCTTTACCAATTTAATGTGCGTTATGACTATGGCATCATAGCATAGAAATCAATCATGGAGAATTTTGATTCTTGCTCGTAATAAACTTATTACCTCAGTAAGAAGACAAAAAACTTTACACAATATCTTGAATATCAGCAATCTTTCAAGAAATTGAAGATAAGGATAATGACATTCCACCTTCTTAATAATTTCAGGGCTGTCAATTCTTTCATGATTGAACTTTTAGGCTTAGAAAAATGATTTAATATCTTAATTAATCTTTGAAATTCATAAAATTATTTGTTAGGTTGATAATACTAGCAGCCCTGAAATTTATATTTATGTTATATAAGGATTCGGAAAATTTTTCGGTAGAATACCCAAGCTTTGTCCATGGTTATTAAAAGTTTATGTTCATTATCTTTTCTTGCTTTTGGGATGGACCGGGTTAGTTATAGCCCCACCCCATAAAAAAAAGTCGCTATACTATTCTATGCTAGAAAATAGTTTAAGTCTCAATGCAAGGTTTTTGTCACAAATTTACTTAGAATTTGGAGTCTAAATAAAATGTAATATAATGTCATAAAATGGTATAGACTATAGACTTATTGAATAATGAGTGTGGTGCCAAAATAATATTTTTAGATGGTTGCTGAATTTTTCCTATTTATACTTCTTACAAGAAATCGACTCCCTCACGGAACCAATCAACGAAGAAATCATTTTATTACTTTTCTTTAACAATTGACACACTTTTTCACAATAATGAACATTAAAGAAAGAAAATATTGAACAAGTAATTACTCGTTTCTTATAGATAACAAATCATCAAAGTTGAATAAATTTGGAGTTTTCAATTTGGCCAAATTAAAATCTCGTATATGAAAAGCTTTGTCCTTATTCTCGGTGGAAATATTCCACTTCAGAGAATGCATATGTGCAGACAGCATTTTTGCAATAAACAAAAAGCTGCACCTCCACTTGGCATGCAGCTGATAACCATTTTATTTATGTATTCATTCCACTCAAATGATTTTTTTTTATAAGAACAATAGGAGTAGTAGATATGTTTGAGAGAAAAAAAGGGCTTTTTTATTGCTAGGACGAAGACGTCAAGGAAAATGGCAACTGCTCACAAATTCACAATTCTTAATAGAGAAATAATATACACTCATAAATTACATGAATTGATAATACAACAAAAGCAAACTGAAAACAACAATTTTACGTATGAAGGCCTACTCTCGCCCCCTAAGTTTCCATTGTTCTCTCGAACACAGTATGAAGATGAAGTGCAAAACTGCTACTTCGAGAATGGATACAATCTGGTCTGAATTGATGAAATCATAACTCTTTGATGCAAATTTCAGATCCTTATTACTCAATAGACTTGGACTAGAAACTTGAATTCTGACTTTTGCAATCTCAGGGAATTCCTTTATTTCTTTGCTAAAACTAAAACCTGCAATGTAAAAACCACATACAAAGAGATCAATAATATGCTTTAGATGATCAGCTTAATATGAAGATGCTTGAAGAATCAAAGGTCTTTTACTTACTCGGAAGAAATGTAATTGATTTCATGGAGACTAGTAGTGAGTTGGGGGTGGTGGCGAAGCGTAAATGTAGACTGGGGGAGGAGGTGATTTCACAGGTGGGGGAGGTGAGTTGTAATAGTATGGGGGAGGTGGTGATGGCGAAGGAGGAGGAGGGGATTTGTAATGATATGGGGGAGGAGGTGATTTCATTGGTGGTGGGGGTGATTGGTAGTGATATGGTGGAGGAGGTGATTTTACTGGTGGAGGAGGTGAGTGATAATAGTATGGTGGAGGAGGTGATGACGATGGTGGAGGTGGTGATTGGTAGTGGTATGGAGGTGGAGGTGATTTTACTGGTGGGGGAGGAGAGTGATAATAGTATGGTGGAGGAGGTGACTTCACTAGCGGGGGAGGTGAGTGGTAATAGTATGGTGGAGGAGGTGACTTCACTGGCGGGGGAGGTGAGTGGTAATAGTATGGTGGAGGAGGTGACTTCACCGGTGGTGGAGGTGAGTGGTAATAGTAAGGTGGAGGAGGTGATGGTGATGGAGGAGGCGGAGATTTGTAGTAGTACGGTGGAGGAGGTGATTTCACTGGTGGAGGAGGTGAGTGGTAATAATAAGGTGGTGGAGGTGATGGTGATGGAGGAGGTGGGGACTTGTAGTAGTATGGAGGAGGGGGTGATTTTACAGGTGGTGGAGGTGAGTGGTAATAATAAGGTGGAGGAGGTGATGGTGATGGTGGAGGCGGAGATTTGTAGTAATATGAAGGAGGAGGTGACTTTACAGGTGGTGGAGGTGAGTGATAGTAGTAAGGAGGAGGGGGTGATGGCGATGGTGGAGGTGGAGATTTATAGTGGTACGGAGGAGGAGGTGACTTTACAGGTGGTGGTGGTGAGTGATAGTAGTAGGGTGGTGGAGGTGATGGTGGTGGTGGTGATTTGTAGTAGTATGGCGGAGGAGGTGATGGTGACGGTGGGGGTGGAGACTTGTAGTAGTATGGTGGTGGAGGAGATGGTGAAGGTGGAGGTGGGGACTTGTAGTAATACGAAGGAGGAGGTGACGGTGATGGTGGAGGTGGGGACTTGTAATAATAATGTGGTGGAGGAGATGTCACTGGTGGAGGAGGGGATTTGTAGTAGTAGGGAGGAGAATACGGAGGAGATGGAGGTGGCGGAGACTTGTAATAATATGTCGGTGCTGGAGGAGGAGGTGACTTGTAATAGTATGGAGCAGGTGTTGGTTTCGGCTTCTCACACTCCTTGTAAAGTTTCTTAGAACCATAAGCAAATGACTTAGCTTGAAGTACAACTTCATATTTATCTTTGGATTTAACATGAAGCTCAACACCCTTTTTGCCCCAATGATAATTGGTCGGAATACTGCATGATGAGTTCTTAGGTGCCATATGAAGCTTCGCTATACATGCTTTCCCTCCATATTTACGGTATTCAAATCCTTCAACTGTGATGCTATATTTACCGTTGATCTTGGTTTTACCGAAGGTCTTGATTTCCTTTTTGCCTGCCTTACATGTTACTTCCACGACCGCACCTAATCCATCACACAAATCATTGGATTAGTTTACTTATTTTTATTAAGTCAACCAACTTACATGCAACAACGTTAAATTTTTTTTGATTGTTAACAAATCTAATAATTTAATCATAATTAAAGAGAATTTTATTAGGATTTGAACATATCATAGGAAATTAATACTCAATAATCTTGGGATTGCTTAGTCACATATATAAACAGGCTAAACTATATATGACATCATAATTATGCATACAAAATATGAACTAGCATAAGAAAAATAAGTGAATTTACAAGTCATTATAATGAATTAAGCACATGCAAATAAAACCAAAAGACTACCTACAACACGTCTAATTGATTGAAAACAACATACTCCATATGACTTATACTATAGCTTTTTATTTCCTTTTTTTTATAATACTATAGCTTTTTATTTCATCATAATATAATTATTATATGTTTTACTAAATAGTCCATTACTCAACTAGAAAATATGGATATGCTAAAATGAGGTTGTCAAATTTGTTCACTTAAAAGCTAACCCTGTCAAGATTAAAAAAAAGTAATATAAACTCATTGTAACAACTGAAAAGTAGAATTTACCTTTAAGATGCTTCTTGTTGTGTGACTTTTCTGGATATTCCTTATCATAACATCTATAGCAATAAACCTTTCCAACCACCTTTACTATAAGTTCATGGTGAGGTGGATGAGGATAGGGGACCGGAGGTGGTGGTGAAGTGTAATAGTATGGAGGAGGATAAGCTTTAGGTGGTGGAGGAGACTTATAATAATACGGTGTTGGTGTTGGAGATTTTGGTGGAGGTGGAGGAGACTTGTAATAGTATGGCGGTGGTGGTGATTTTGTTGTTGGTGGTGGTGGTGATTTATAATAATATGGTGGGGGAGGAGATGGCGATGGTGGTGGTGGAGATTTGTAGTAGTATGGAGGTGGCGGTGGAGGAGACTTGTAGTAGTATGGAGTTGGTGTCGGTGATTTTTCGGGTGGTGGTGGAGATTTATAGTAGTATGATGGTGGTGGAGATGGTGAAGGTGGTGGTGGTGACTTGTAATAGTATTGTGGTGGTGGAGATTTTTTAGGTGGTGGAGGCGATTTGTAGTAGTATGGAGGTGGAGGGGAACGCTCTGGAGGTGGTGGTGACTTATAGTAGTATGGTGGTGGAGTAGACTTTTTAGGTGGTGGAGGAGATTTGTAGTAGTAGGGTGGAGGAGGAGAATGCACTGGAGGTGGTGGTGATTTGTAGTAGTACGGCGGTGGAGGAGAATGCTTAAGTGGTGGTGGTGACTTGTAGTAATAAGGTGGAGGAGGAGAATGCTCTGGTGGTGGTGGTGACTTGTAGTAGTATGGTGGAGGAGGTGAATGTTTTGGTGGCGGTGGTGACTTGTAGTAGTATGGTGGGGGAGGTGAATGCTTAGGAGGTGGTGGTGACTTGTAGTAGTATGGTGGAGGAGGAGAATGCTTAGGCGGAGGTGGTGACTTGTAATAGTAGGGAGGTGGAGGAGAATGCTCCGGTGGAGGAGGAGACTTGTAGTAGTATGGAGGAGGTGGTGAGGGGGATGGTGGTGGAGGTGACTTGTACACGTAAGGTGGAGGTGGTGAGGGAGAGGGTGGTGGAGGCGACTTGTACACGTAAGGAGGCGGTGGTGAGGGAGACGGTGGTGGAGGAGATTTGTACTCATAAGGTGGTGGTGGTGATGGAGACGGTGGTGGAGGAGACTTGTACTCATAAGGAGGCGGTGGAGATGGAGAAGGCGGTGGCGGTGACTTGTACTCATAAGGTGGTGGAGGCGAATGAACGGATGGTGGCGGTGACTTATACTCATAAGGTGGTGGAGGCGAGTGAACAGGTGGAGGAGGTGACTTGTACTTATAAGGTGGTGGAGGCGAATGAACGGGTGGTGGTGGTGACTTGTACTCGTAAGGTGGTGGAGGCGAATGAATAGGTGGTGGTGGTGACTTGTACTCATAAGTTGGAGGAGGCGAATGAACGGGTGGTGGTGGTGACTTGAACTTATAAGGCGGTGGTGGAGAAGGAGAGGGAGGAGGCGGAGATTTATACAGGTAAGGAGGCGGAGGTGGAGAAGAATAAACATAAGCCTCACCGGAAACTAAATTCATACTACTCGAAACAAAGACTACAGCCAATGCCGCAGCAAAATGAGGCCAAAGGCGACCCCAAGTGGTGGCGCTGCCGCCCATTGTGGCAAGAAAATTCAGCCCCTCAGTCCAATGTTTTTTTATCAGACTAAATTAACCACCAGTTTAATTAAATTGGAGGCTAAAGGGAAAGAATAATGGAACAAGTGGATTTTGTTTGTAAAGTGTTGTAGTAACCATGAAATCACTATGTTTATATAGTACAAATAGTCCTTGAAATAGAGCTGTTTTTTAAGGACTGTTATTGCAATTTGTTCTTTTAATTTGTTTTTATTTAATTTGTCCATCTAGCTGGCCTGTTTGAATTTTTTTTTGGGCATAAAAATTAATCAATTTGAGAACTAATCTCCAACTACTCATTAGTTATATGATTTAATTAAAATATACAAAGCCAATCTTGATTTATATTTTACAGATATTATGCTTTTCATCTCGTACTTGTAATTTTGTTTATTCCACTCCTCTAACTGTTTAAATTGTTTTATTTGCAGGCCTTTATATAAGTAATCATGTAATTTCCAGATCTTACCAAATACAATTAGCACTATTACGCAGTTATTTGTTTTTCTGATAAATAATAGATTTAATTTTGGAAAAAAATGTGAAGTTGTCAGTGTTAAATAAATGATATTTATATTTCATCTCTAACTAATCTCTTATATGTTCGAGATTAGGTAATATTTGTTGCAAATATTTATCCTCATAACGCAAAGAATAAATAAAAATGCGTGTTCTAAATGTTATGATTATTTTGCAAACTGAGAAACATCATACAGCTGTCAGAAACATGGAAGAAGAAATTATGTCAAATAATTTGGCTTTTTGTCTCAGACTTGGTAAATTTGATTGAGTGACTCATTGTAATTGGACATGATATAATGTGATAATTATATGGTTTCCAACTGAGATACTACAAATTCTATATATAAAAGAAATTGACCTTTTTAGAAAATATTTTAATTAACTGGCACTTCCTCTTCACTACCCATTTATAAGACTGATTAATCGCAAATGGTACTCATGTGATTTCTCAATTATGAGATTTCACATGTGAATACCCCCATCAAGTGGAATTGCAGCTTTTGCAACTCTTTGAAGCAGAAAATTTATTTTTAAAAAAATTAATTTGGTTGAATTGTTATCATACTAGTATCTATACCGGATAACTATTAGATATTTTTTTCTAAAAAAACTATAAACTATAATAACCAAACACTTGTTAACTTAAACCCGAAAAAGATAAAAAGACATACGCTAGGAATGGTCAAATATCCACTAAATAAAGATAAATATAATTTTATGTTACAAAGTAAAGATAAATAGGGAATTTGTGATTCTAGAGGTTGTAGGTTCGAGTCCACATTT
>CAOJBJ012506610.1:0-10734 GCA_948291685.1 Euphorbia celastroides
ATATCAAACATAAAATATAAGTCATACTACATCAATAATATTTAGTATTTGATTTTAAATACTAATAATTCTAAGTTTATAATTTAATATAACGAAATAACATATAATAAATCATAAATTCAAGTGAATCAATGCTACAGATTTTGAATTAAGTCGAATTTGTTTCAAGTTAAACTATAAAACATGAATTATGTTTGTTTTTGTAGTCCACGTATTTCGGTATTGGTTGATAAGTGACTTTATGTCACTATCACCATGTTGTTTTGTCCTTTAGTGACTTTCTCTTCATTTAATGCTCCGACAGTTGGTGGAAGAGCATTAAATGCACCTTGAAGACCGGATTTGATCTTTTCCCGTACATTTAGACATTTTGAAATTGTTTATCACCGATCCACCTCTATCTACGTAGATACCAGATCTTTTTACTTTTTCTGTGATTCCAGAACTTCCTGATCCGGACCTTCTCTTTCACTTTAATTTCGCGGATTTTGTTTATCTTCAAACTCTTCTCGAAGTGGGTCGGATCTTTAGATTTGGTGAGCCACTTCCAACAATTTTGTTAGATGAAAGATTCATCATATTTTTTCTTCAAAAAAATCATTATCTTTATTTGAATAAAAAGCTTGTTTTCGTTGGAATTTTACAAAATCAAATGTTGATTTAATATAAAGCATGATATTTTATGTTCAAACAAATAAAAGCAACATGACATGTGGTCAAGTGGCTAAGGAGTAAATTTTAAAGGGCTTTTAACATATCTACTAAGTACTAACTATAAGATATTGCATTTGGTATTTACCAAACCCAAACAACAATTTTACGCTCTAAACAAACTTTGTACATTCTAAAATTTTTCTTCATATTTTGTCTATTATTCCTCACAAACTGCCACACATCTCGTCTTAATTTTTTATTTACAATTTCCTTCAATGTATTTACTGATCAGTTGATTCAATGAAAGACCATTTTGTTACGGTATTAAAGGGTATTTGAGGTCAAATACCAATATTGAATCCTAACTACGGCAGGTATTTGACCTCACATACCCTTCAAATATCGGTATTTGACTTTAAATACCCTCCAAATACTGGTACAAGATCATAAAAAAGGATAAGGTGCACTCAATGTTGCCGGAATCAAAAGGTATTTTGATTCTCCAATGGTATCTCGTTGAATTCTGTGGACAGCAACACTCTATCAAATGTCTTTTTTAATTCATATCAATTTTGTCGTTTCTCACTGGTTACAAATGAGAAATAGAATCGTTGCTACAACTTTAGTAGCTTCGGCGCACAGGTATTAAAGCCATCAGTTCGAGTGCATTGATGTACCCAACTCTAAGCTCCTGCTGCGCTTTGGAAAAATCGAGATTTTATAAACGGCGAAGAGCGATTAAACGTGGAACTAAAATAGCCAAAGTAGCTCATTACGCGCTGAAAAAATTACGCCTACTGCTCCTCTCCAATTTCACTTTCAAACAGCCATGCTTCTTCATTTTCCTTCTCATTCTTCCCTCTCTGTAAGCGTTTCCTTCCTCTACACCTTTTCTCTTTTCCTTTTTTTTTGTCTAACAGTTGAATTTGCAGACATTCAAGAACGGAACCAAATTGCTCGCAAATTTCATTACAGGCAAGTCTCATTTGGTATTTTAGGGTTCATTGATTGATTGATTGGTTGGTAGATAATTCTTGTCTTCTCTTGTAAAGAATCGTCCAATAGAGGAAAAAATTTTGTGCAAACATCATGCCGCATTTCATTGCCTGGAACTGGAACTGGAACTGGAAATGGAAATCAAGCCACTGTCTCTTCCAGAAACGAGATAATCCCTCCTGCCGACCCTCCCTCTGTTACTGACATCAATCTTCTTTACCAATTTTTTGATCGTAGGTACATTTTTTCGTTATAGAATAATCTTTTCATTTTCGAAGTTGTTTTTTTATGCGTTCTTGAGTTGTTATTCTGTGTGTAGTACTAACCTCGTGGTATTGACCGGAGCTGGAATCAGTACTGAATGTGGAATCCCTGATTATAGAAGGTTCAGTTTCTTCTCGACCTTTCCAAGTTATCTGATTTTGTTTTTCCACCTGTTTATAATTGCATTTGGTTCATCCACATTTGCTTGAATGCCATGGCACGATGAATTCTTTGAAATTATAGATTAAAACTCTTCTGTGGAGGGAAAACGCCATGAATGATGATTTAATCTGTAAGGATTACATGCATTTCAACAAAAACCTAAGTTTAGTAGAACTTCACAAATCAAGGGCAAAAAAATCTAAATTGAAATTGAAGGGCCGAAGATATGGTTTCCCCATATCAACTACAAAGAAGGTTCGTTTAACAGCAGTAAATGCCTTCCCTAGTAATGACTTTGGCCATCATATTTGGATGTTTTATGAGACAGCTATTAATCCTCGAAAATATGATATTTTTTCTTTCTTTACTCCTGGTCTTGTGTTTGTGATTCTGTCAGTGACTTAGTGCTAGTACTAATGGTATGCCAACAAAACATCTTTTCCTGAGATTCTTTGGAATTTTACTTCATTTACATTATCTCAATAAATGAAGTTGTCGAACTGTCTCTCTTCCAATGCTTTCAAGTTGATATTCTCGTTACATTCTTCTATTTTTCTCAGCCCAATTTACAATTTGTTCTGCTGAGTCAAACTCATTCTTTCTTTATCTATTATATATGCACTCAAGTGTACCACATGCTAATTTTGTTGCAGCCCAAATGGAGCTTACAGTTCTGGTTTCAAACCAATTACTCATCAGGTGATTTTGGGGGGCATGTGTCCTGGACCAAATTCAACACGAATGATTTGTCAAACACAAGAGATCCTTGTAAAGAGTGGGGGATCACTAGTAGGAAGAGAAGTGTAAAGTATAATGAAGATGGATTCTTCAGGAATTAGCCTAGTTAAATTAGTATTCAAATCAGTTGCATATCACCTATTCTGCTACTCAAAGCCAAAATACTTAGTAGTTTCATGATTTTTTTTCTGCAAAGAAAAAATAAGTTGCCTCTTACGTTATATAGCTTCAACAAATTATCTTTGGTAGTAGCAGCTGTCATGATTCTTTCACAGCCAATGCTAGATACTAAACTTGCCTTGTGAATACCAGTTTGCATCCATTTGTTTAATATAAACCCTGTATTCTAGATTTTTAATTTTTTCTACATCTTTCTGAGGATAGGAGTTTCTCCGTTCGATTCGAGCCCGAAGGCGGTATTGGGCTAGGAGCTATGCTGGATGGAGACGTTTTACAGCTGCACAGCCTGGTGCTGGACACCTTGCTTTAGCATCGCTAGAGAAAGTTGGCCGAATTAGTTTTATGATTACTCAGAATGTTGATAGGTAAATATTTGTACAGTAGGTGGTGTCATCTGGATAACTTTATCTGAAACTCTAATTTATGTGAATTCTGTTTTAGACTGCATCACCGTGCTGGGAGCAACCCCCTCGAATTGCATGGGACTGTTTATTCGGTAATTTGTCTTGAGTGTGGTTTTGCCTTAAGTCGAGACGTATTTCAGGAGCAGCTAAAGGACCTTAATCCAAAGGTTGGTTTTTTCTCTTTCATGTGCTGGTCTTATCTCTAAAATTATGACCTAGACCTATTATATTTAATGGACCTGATGCACAGAAAGTATCCCGAACTTGACACTTTTTTTTAGATAGCCCTCTGAACTTGCATGAGTCACAGCAGGCCCCTGAAGTTGGTGAAAATGTAAACTTCCGCACCCTGAAGTTAGAAAAAGCGTGAACTTAAGCCCCTAAGTGTGACATGTGACAATTTGAATGGGATAGAGAAAAATAAAAATTTACATCTTTGAAAAGTCAAACCAATCACAAGGTGACACATTGCAACGAGGAGCTAAAGTGTGTTTTTTCAGGATGTAGTAGTGAACACTTTGGCCAAATTTGGGTTCCTAGTATCGGCAATCGCAAGTTCAGGATGCTTACTATGCATTAGGCCTATTTAATGGCAATATGAGCATCGTAATATTGACCTTTGATTTAGAATATATATTGATGATCATGTGGCTTCTCTGTATATTAATTGCATCTGTGTGCAAATCATATTTTGATCTGAGACTCGATTTCATGTTCGAGTTTGTGAATGCCTAATTTAAGAAATTTTTATCTTTTCAGTGGGCTACTGCAATTGAAAGTTTGGATTATCGGAATCCGGGGTCAGACAAAAGCTTTGGAATGAAGCAAAGGCCAGATGGCGATATTGAGATTGATGAAAAATTCTGGGAGGAGGATTTCCATATACCCACGTGCCAAAAATGCAATGGAGTGCTCAAACCAGATGTAACGGTTTTTATTGATATCTACTATATCCATTTATGGATTGTTCTATGTTTCTGCAATCAGAGGTCTAGATCCAATCATATAAACTAATATTTTTCAAATTGTGCATTGAAGGTAGTTTTCTTTGGAGACAATGTCCCTAAGGATAGAGCAGAAAAGGCATTGGAGGCTGCAAAAGGATGTGATGCATTTCTAGTGCTTGGATCATCTGTAATGACCATGTCCGCCTTCCGTCTCGTTAGGTAAATAATATTGTTTGCAATTGTTAATTTCTCCAAGGATCGAAAATTACAAGTGCTCTCGACCTCATCTGTGTACTAGACTAGATCCATGATGTCTTAAGTTTATCCAGTATCTCATCTCTTACAATTCTTTGTACAATTATGTTGCATGAATAAAGGCATTTTGGTGATAACTTGTGTTGTATAGTTTTTCAATGATGCTGTGTGAATTGCATATACAGAGCAGCACATGAGGCCGGTGTCTCTACAGCAATTGTAAATGTGGGAAATACAAGGGCTGATGATTTTGTGCCGTTGAAGATTAATGCTCGATTAGGAGAGGTACGTAGTTTCAGGATATTATCTTGATTCGATAACGAAGTTCAAGTGCAAATAGTATTTGTTAATAATTTCTTCATGTATTATACATACAGATTTTGCCTAGAGTGATCGATGTGGGATCCCTGGCCATCCCTGCTCTTTAGATTTGATACCAGAAATAAGGTATGATGAATTATGCAAAAAAGCAGTCAAATGTGCAACGAATAGACAAGGAGATGTCAAATGGCTATGCCTTGGTATGATTCTAAAGCAATTGATGTTGTTTCTCTCTTACATGTGTTGTAATTTGTAATTTGCACATATTTACAATGCATTCCTGTATGAATGTGTAATTAATAGATGGATTTTGTGAGATTATCTCAGAAGATGAGAGAAATAAAAAAATAACTACTGTCTAAACAAACCGTTCAAGAGTAAGCATTAGAACATCTCAAGATCGTTTTTGGTTTGGAAAACATATCTCATTTCGTACTTTTGACACCAAAAAATGAAATGATTTTTATAAATACGATATATTTAATACAAAATAAATTTACCAATTATACACTGATTACAAATGACGTATCCGTGCCATGCACGGGGTTACACTAGTTCATTTAAATAGTTTTTTCATATCATATATAATATTTTGGTCGACATTATCACTTTCACATAATGCAAACTTCTCTATATTTATATATTGTCCCTGTTTCATATCCTTAATCTATTTCTCGTAATTCAAAATTTTAAAGAAGTGTGATTTGTTTACTCATCTACTTTCCTCTTGGCTTAATGTATAGTTATTTTCGGAACTCATTTAGTCCTTTGGATATCAAACCAACAATTAAACTCTAATCCAATTATTTATATATGCGTACTTTAGTGGATAAAAGTCTTGGCATTTGGAATTTCTATCAAAAGTCTTACTTTTGGACTGTATCTAGTATTCTTTCTAAAAGGAAAATATATCGAAGGGGCCAAATTACAACAAACTAAAACGTATTAAATTCAATTATTAAGTCCGAGGAAGCGTTTAACAGTAGTTGAGAGTCGAAGGAAGAAGAAGATTCATCAGTGACCCAAAAATGTTATCTCCGATCAAAATCATCTCTCTCCTTGTGATCGTCTTCTTCATCCTCCAATCCCAAGCTCAATCCCCTTCTCCTCCTCCTACTATCTGCATCATCGGCGGCGGCATTGGCGGCTCCTCCCTCTCTCACTTCCTCCGCCTCCTAATTCTCCTTCTTCCGCTTCCCCTATCATCCTTTTTGAGCGCAATGCTTTCGCCGGTGGTCGGATGGCCACTGTCTTCCTTTCCGGCCACACCTTCGAGGCTGGCGCCTCCATTCTTCACCCCAAGAACTACCATACCTCTAATTTCACTCTATTGCTCAATCTCAAGCGCAGAGATCCCCCAAATCTGAAAATGATTTTTCTCTAGGGATTTGGGATGGAAACAAATTTGTTTTCAAAACAATTAGCTCCGGTTCTAAGAATCCTGTTGTTCAAAAGATTGTTTCGTATGCTAATTCTCTGCACATGTTGTATCGCTATGGTTTTTCGCTCTTTAAGATGAACAGCTTCGTTGATGTTTGTTTTTTTTTTCCTCTTTGCTTTTTTGGTGCTTGATTTCTTTCTTCGTTCTGTCTTCAAAGATTTGTTTTTATAATTGTTTTTTGGTTCAGAGCACTGTAAATAAGTTCTTGAAGTACTACGAGAGCTTTGAAACAAGACCTACTTTCGAGACTGTAGATGGGATGCTGAAATGGGCTGGTTTGCACAACCTCACCACTGAGACTTTGCACGATGAATTGGTCAGTCTTGGACTGTCGCCCTTGTTGATCCAAGAGCTTGCCACTGTAAGCAGCATATCAACTTTCTTTAACGTTCTTCCTTACTTTCTACACATCAACTTTTTAGCTGAGTTTGAAGCTTTTTTACACGGTTTGAACATTTAGTTCCAATTAACAGTACAGACTCGGAGATGTGACTAGATTAAGATCTAGATTTTTAGTTTTTCATCAGAGTGACATTAGGCTCATTTGGATTGTGATTTGAAGTTTTGGAGCCCGTATGATGAGGTTAGCTCAATTGCTACTAAATACTAAAAGGAAAGTTCCATTACCAGATTGATTCAGATTGACTTTCTATTATCAAGTAAAATTCAGACAAACGATGCTTGGTCCGGAAGTAGATATGTAGAAGTTTTTTTTACTAACTCATTCAATAAGACCTATAGTGTGCTACTAGAGCAGGAGCAACTTGTCTCTGTAATTCTGTAACCTGTATTAGAGAAAAGTTGCAGAGGCAATAATCATATAGAGGTCTAATAGTTGTAAGGTGAACAGATCAGTAACTAACCAGTCAACAAAGTATTCCCAAGAGACAAATATACTTTAATGCATGTAATCTAAAAGAAAAATTTTAGAAATAACAGATTTATGAGGGAGTTGGAAAAAAGTTGGGAACTTTGGCAATGTACTCTAGGGGTGCAACTTGAGGAGTAGAGATACTTCAAAGTTCTTGCCAAAAATTGGAAACTCGGATACATGGTATTTCCAAGTTGATAGTAGTACTTCAATTTCTCTAGGTAGAAACTATAAGAAATTGCACAAATGATATATAAATGTGTGCCAATAATATGATTGAGGCGCTTTATTCAAATATCCATGGTCAATTTAGTTGTGCAGATTCTGAAGGTTATGTACTTTGCTTCACTCTAAACCTCATGTACTTAAACATGTTATCTGTAGTACTAATGTTATGCAAAGGAATTAGAGTTGGAATCAACCAGGATAAACTTGAACGTCCAGATTTACCTTGTTGTTTCTATTTTTTTTTTCTCTAAAATTACTATACATATATGGGGTCTTTTGGGTTTTCTAGTTGAACCCTTTCTGTTTTAGAATTTTATGTGTACTTATGTACTAGTGCAACAAGAGTGTTATGTTATATAACTACATGGCAGAGCTGAGCAGGTTGTTGACCTATACCCTGCAACCCTATATAAGAAAGTGAAATTCTATGAGAAATGAGAGTCAACTGTAGCTGGTATGGCATTTGGAATTTGGAAATTCTTTATTGGCCTTGGCTTCAATTAGGAGATGACTCTACAGTCTGCACGGAGGATTTAGTCATTTGTTTGCTGATTTCCGTTCTTTTGTTCATTTTGAACTTTTTTTGGCTTTTAGGGTGATTTATAGAGTGACAGGGATTCATAAGTTTTTCATTTTCATACATTTATTCTTGTGTTATATAGAAGTGAATTCATTAATAAAATACTTGTAGAAATGAGTGAAGTGGAGAAAAGGATTTTCAGGAACTCAACCTAACTGCTTGATTTTCAGGGGTGAAGGTTAAGAGGGAGGTGAGAAACTAGAGAATTCGAGGGAAAGTAGAAATATTGAGAGTTTCTTCTCATCTACTTGCATTGATTAAATAGCAAGATCCTAACAACTTGATAGGACAGTTGTCCACTAGAGTACAAATATAGCATAACAAATTTTTATCCTTACCAGCTTCTACTAATGAAGGCTGGTGCCTTTGGGAATATAACTGCTAATCCTATTGCAAATATTTTATTAATTGCCGCTACTAAAAACAGAACTTATTGTAAATTATTTATTGAATTAACTCCTTTCCTTAGCAATTACCCTGCAGTTGCTCCATTATTCCTCTGTTTATATGCTTTTGTTGGAAGTTATGATTTCTTCTCCCATAGGTCTACCTTGTCTTCACATATATATCCAATTGGCCTTCACTCGTTACTTCAGTAAAGGATGCACATCGATTCCAAGCTTTGAAATGATATGATTTTGTTCCAGCAGCTTTGTTTGGCACAGACACAGATAAAATTGTTCTCCTCAAGTGACCTAAAGTCTCATCTAACCTTTCCCATCTAACAGTCCCCCTGAAATCCATGTGTTGAACTATTGTTTCTTTTCCTCCTAATTTCAGAATCTCTGATTTACAGTTTTATCTCCTCCATTTCTCAATCATCATATTTCTCAGACATAATGGATTTCTGTCCTCTAATATCATTGGCTATTCAAATTCAACTTGTCAACCTACAGCTGCATATATGACATGAAATCCTGTTGCTTTTGGTATCAAGAATTCAAAACTGCTTAGATACTTGAAACAGCCAATACCATCTGCTAATAAATTCTTTAAATAGGCATCATAGATGGCCAAGTTGATATTGCTAGAATTGCTGAGAACTTACTGCCTAGCGCTAGTAATAGAAGCATGGAAGAGGAACATGAAATGATATTTAACTGATAACATAGATTGAGCTTCAGGAAATGATATTTAACCGATAACATAAATTGAGCTTCAGAAAGTTATAAATGCGGCTTACGACCCTTTAAAACAAAAGATAGCACTGACATTTTTTTTCTGATTATCAAGTTGACAATTATTGGCAGTCTTGTTTGCAACTCATAAATTATTCTCACTAAAACACAGCAAGGAGATAAATAGTTTAAGCACAGAATATATTGAATAACGATAGAGTAGCCAAAAAAATATGGAAAAATAAATTTAATTGAAGAACACACTCTCTTGTTTAACAATAACAATAAACTCTCTCTCTTATCCTACTGTATAGAGCCCAAAAACCAATAACAATCCTAATTTCAAAGGCTTCTCAGCAACCATCACAAATTTTATGTTTAATACGCAGCTGACCCAAACACTAAGAATCCCCCACATCCCATATATACTTCCCCATTGAACTATACCTCAAATGAGTAACCATTCCTTGTTTTATCTTCTTCTCTTTCAATTTTTTTGACAATCTAATCTTGTTTGAAATTTTCGGTGTATTTGATGAAAGTTTAGGCGCCTCTAAGTAACAATTCTGTTCAATTATGTGCAGGTAATTACAAGAATCAATTATGGGCAAAGTGTGGACATTAGCGGACTTGCAGGGGCTGTTTCCTTGGCGGGGTCAGGTGGAGGGTTATGGTCAATTGAAGGAGGAAACTGGCAGATGGCTAGTGGATTGATTAATATTTCAGATGTTGAACTGCATCTTAACGAAGAGATACATTCTATATCTAACCTTGGGGACTATTATGAGCTCAACTCCACAAAAGGCAGTTATATGTGTGAAGTAGCAGTGCTTTCTACACCTCTTGATGAGTTAAATATTCAATTTAATCCTCCTATTTCAGTTCCCGAGCGCCAGCTGCAGCACACACAGGCCACGTTTGTGAGGGGTCTCCTGAATCCAGTAAGCATAACTTCATTTGTGATATTTAGGCTCTGTTCTTTTCAACTGAATGGCCTGCGGAAAAACTGAACTGAACTGAAACTTTTTGAATAAGTACAGAACTGAATTGAAACTGTTTGAATAAGTACAGATCTGAACTGAAACTTATTGAATAAGTACAGAACTGAAACTTATTGAATAAGTACTGAATTGAACTAAAACTTATTGAATAAGAACTGAACTGAATTGAAATGAAACTTATTGAATAAATACTGAATTGAACTGAACGGAACTGGACTGAAAATTAGTTGAAAATAACAGAGCTTAAATCTCGTTCTAAATTTCTTGAAACAAAATTATATCCTCCATCCATTTACTTTTCTTTACTGAATTCTCTAATTTTACTGTGTCCAAGGAATATGTCGACCTGAAAGATGTTTCGGAAATTCCAGAACTGGTCGGCACAGTAGAGGATCCTGACCTTCCCTTTTCAAGTATCTCTGTACTCAATCAACATAATGAGACTGATATGAGTTACAAAGTCTTCTCGCGTGAAGCCTTGCCTGATTCATTGCTTGATAGCATCTTTAGGTAATGGTGATACTTTTTGACTGGTTATGACCGCTAAAATTGAATATTTTAATCATCTTCAAAA
>CAOJBJ012507159.1:0-23428 GCA_948291685.1 Euphorbia celastroides
CCAAGCCAGAGATCCGATTTACTTCGAGGAAGATTAGAAGACAAACTAAATCCGAGACGTCTAAAGTGCAAACTCAAGAACCGGATCGAGAAGTTTCAGAAATCAGCAGAAAGGGAAAGAATCCGGTAATCCACGTGGACAGAAGTGGATCCGGTTAGAAAAAGCTCAAACAAGTCCAAAAAGATCAAGCTCAACAGAAGAGCTTTACAACGATCTTCAAGGTGCAATAAATGCGAGTCTCACTAACTATTAAACAGTCAGAGAAGAGAGAGACACTAAAGGACAAAAGCAACATGGTGACAGTGACATAAAGTCACCCAACAGCCAATCACAAAGACGAGTGGAGCACACCACAAATCAAAGGGTACAAGGAAGATCTGCAAACCATCAGAGATATGTGCAGTCCTACAAACATCTATATGGTGCACACTTCCCTAAAATCAAACGGACATAAAATTTAGACTAACTGCTCAATCTATTGTCCGGATGCACCGAAGATGAAATTTCTCCAACGAACAAGATTGATTCATCTCCAACGGTCATCAACGGTAACAAAGCTCAGGACCAACCTATAAATAGAAGATAAGGAGAACCGAAGAAGTCAATGGTTGTATCTAGATTGGTTAACATTGTTGTATCTACCAACAGATCAGCAACCTTGCAAATCCATCAGCTACATAGAGCAATGTAATAGAAAGAGGATTTAGCAAAAACACTCGAGAGAACAACCAAATGTAAACTATCTGTTAGAGATAAATTTGTGATAAGTGCAAATGTAATGTTCATCAATCAAGGTGATTGAATGAACATGAACTTAGCTCTAGGATCCGGTGAGAGATCTGGAGGGGTATATCCTATGAAGAAAAGGACTTAGCTGATCTTGGGATAAGATCAGTGGTATATCCTACTTCCGGATATTCTAGCGTACAGAGGACTTAGCTGAACTTAGGATAAGTTCAGTGCTATATCCTGAAGGGAAGGATACTGTATCCGGTAACAACTAAAGGCTGGTTTTTCTTCTCGTAAAGAAGAACATTGTAACGACTTATCTTCTGCCCGTAAAGAAGATCACTAGTGGATTAAAGCCCAGCAGGAGTTCCGGGGACTGGAGTAGGCGAGACCGAACCAGGATAAATCATGCGAGCAATCTAATTTTCACAAGGTCATATCAATTGTCTTGCATCCGGAACCTTGCAGATTCCGGAACTGAAGAAATTTTAAATTGCAATGTATTTCCGTAAAAAGGGTCATTCACCCCCCTCTGACCATTTACTCAACTGCTAGAGGTCCAACAGATTTATATTACAATTAAGCCTTAATTAGCTACTTAAGTTATTAGGTTGAATAGTTTTATGACATTGTATAATAACTTAGGATCTAGAGATCAGAGGATTCGAATCTTAACCTCTCTATTCGTTAAATAAATATACAATTAAGCATTACCTATCTTCTAACTTTTGTGATGATCAAATCTATGATAGCCTCTCTAATATATTGTTATTCATTTGAATCCTAAGAGTCATATTTGTTGATTAAGAGTATAATACGAATACTACGAATGAGCCTTGTCAACCAGCTTAAATTTTTTATGTTAAACAATTGTATGACATGTCATAAGAGTCTCTTGGATTCATAGGTCAATAATTTGGATCCTAACAATTTCATTTTGTAAACTGAATTTTAATACATGGTAGGGTGAGCATAATGAATAAATCAAAAGCTATAAAATTGTGGCTTCTTTACCGACCAACATAAATTTTAGGGTAAACTAAACTAATGAAATTCCATAAACTACTTGGCCATAAAAATAAAATTATGAAGCAGATGAAACAAAAAATTAAACAACCTTACTTAGCATTCCTTGCCCTTGAAGTTGATGCTTGTGTTGTTTCCATCGGAAAAACATTACTAGTCCCTTGCCCCATGAGATGCCATTGATAGTGAAATGGCAGCTGACTTTGAAGGAGACCAACTGTGGTCGGCGGTGGCTGATAATAATTTTGCACAACTTGTTGCTGAATTGGGCGAGATATCGCCCCGATAACAGAAGAATCAGCAACATTGCTACCGTTAGAGGGCGAAGAAGAAATATTCTCCAATTCTTGCATCCCATTGTTTTGATCATTCATAAGATCTAAAAACCCGAAAAATGTATCGTCTTCATCATTGAGATTCAAGGCATCTAAGTAACCGAAACCTTTATTCGAGCTGCTACCAGCTTCGATCCGAGTTGTTTTTTTTGGTGTTGTGTGGTTGCTGCAACTTTTAACTATGGCACTCAAATCCCAATCCATTGAAGATATTATAAATCGAAGAATTCAATATTATTTTAAGTTAAGAACATGAATTAAGACAATAAGAGAGAAATAGGAGAAATTATATATGGCGATGGAAGTGCAAGTTCACTTGGTATTTGTTTGTTATTTATAGAAGAGATACATGGAATAAAAAAAGTAAAGATGAGTAAAAGCAACTTTTCGAACTTGTGTTACATCAAGTTTAGCTGTATGGAAAGTACACGAGTATATATCCGGATTTTTCTGAATCTTTTTTATCATGCATGTACGGAAAGTAACCTAATACATATTTTGAATATCGGTTTAGATTACACGTATATTTGGATATTCAGATAAGATATAACGAAAATAATGGTCATAAAAGCACTACAACAAACATAATCTACTTCGTTAAAAATGTTCATACCACGTCATATTGTCGTTTAGTAGATTAATTTTTATTACTCCGTTCATTAAATATGTATAACATACATGTATAACTATAGGTAATCGAGTATAGTAGTCATGTTTAGAATAAAATGATAAAATATCGTCATTTTTATTCACTGTTTCCTAAGAAAAATAAAATAATATTTTTTAAGAGAATTATAATTTTTGAGAGATTATGCCATTCTCACCATATAAAATGTTAAAATAGTTTTTACTTCAATGACACCTCATGAACTTGAAAAATAGTGATAAAAAAATAAAAAATTAAAAAACTCAATTCTAAAGAAAATCTCAACGTTTCAACATGGATTACACAATATCTAGAGGATATAGTTTCTCACTTTTTCAACTAATTGATGCTTGAAACAAAAGAATTTATCACACAAGATGTTCTTTAAGACTTTTGCACTAGACTTGTGATGTTGTCTTTTGCGCAAAAAAAAAAGTTACTCTAAAACCCTTGTTTATTAAGTAATAAATATGCTGTTTTAATTTATAATATTAATGCCTAAGTAATTAATTATTGTGTACCATTATATAAGTAAAAACATATAATGATATAAACAAAAGTGTTTCTCCTTTTTGCAATTAATTATCCGTATAATGCACGGAAAATAGATAACATACTTCACATCTGTATCTTTTTAATCTTTTGGATCGTATATGGAATGTAATTAGGTATTTAATTCAGATTTCCACTCATAAAGTGTATGAACTATTCTTTTCAACTTATTTTCATTAAGTTCTGTTCGATTCATTTCAATTTTATTACGTTGTAATAATTTTTAAATAGGCTTAAAGTTTAATAAGATTCAATTAGTTTCACATAAGTATTGATTCTATTAAGTTTCAATAAATTTTCATTAAGTTTCAGACAATAAGATTCAAATAGAGTTTCAGTTCAATTTACTTCAATTCAATTCAATTAGTTATAGTTTCCTCCAAAAAACATGGACTATAACAAAAATAACGGTTATAAAGCAGAACTGTGATATCTGGTTTTAAATTGTCATTTGATAAATTTTAATCATATTGCTTGGTATGTAGTATGTACTAATTAAAAGTATCAATATTTAATTGAAAAGTTATATCACAATCTCTGATTTTTTTTCTAAGTATAGCTATCCTTGAACACTAACATGTAAGTATGTTTAGAAAAATAATTCCAATTGTGTACAATAAGTGAAAAACTAATCAGTACTAATTAAAAGAAATTAACATTTACTTTAGTTCATAGGTAATGAACTTAAATAAAAGTGCAATAAAGTTAAAAAGCTTACTCCCAGAGAAAATCTTAGTGGATTACAAAAAAAAAATCTAGAGGATACACTTTTTTATTCAACTAACTAAATCTTGAAAACTAAAGATTTTAATACATTAGATTTTTACGTGACTTCTATACTTGTAACATGTATTTTATCCAATTTTTGACATGTAACATACAAATAAGAAAAATAATTGTTCAATGTGAAAGAGAAAAAGAGTAAAGAAAGAAGTGAAAAAATTATTATGTGTCAGAAATTAAATGAAGGATACGAAAACAAACTTATAAATCACAACAACCTTTTTTACTTTATGATTGGCTATGATCAACAGATATCGAGAAAAGGGATACATAGAATTGGTTATTGAGAAAAATACGTGATCATTTAGCCATTATAAATGGTAGTGAATTTGCCTATGACAACAACGTGATATGAAATATTCCGTACATTTCAATTAACGTTAAATATTGGAAGGTGTTTGCCCAAATTTATTCGGATCCTTTGTAACCATAAATAATAAATCGTTTTTTTATTTGAATGACAACATTCTCAAATGTCAAGTAGATTAATGTTAAAATTGAATGTAACTTTGAATTTAGGTAGCACTGATACAGTAACTAACATTGGAAAACACTATTTTTAAATAAAAAAGACTAAAAAACTAAGAAAAAAGTGTAAAGTTTCAATTTCTGATTTCCGTGTTTAGAACTCTCTCTCTCTCTCTCTCTCTCTTAATTAAAATATTTCAAATAACTAGTTTTCCTACACGTCAATTTACAATATCACTGATACAACTCTCTTCAAGTTCACATTTAAAAAAGCCTAAATTTTCCAGCAAAACTAGAACTGCAACAAGTTCACATATTGACCAGTTATACAATGGAATTAATTTCTCGAAATAAACTCTGTCGATTCTATTCGCTTTTACATCAGTGAACTGAACCCGCATATGCATAGGCACAACTAAGCATTTGTATAAAAATCAGGTTTCCTAGCCACAAAAATATGACCTGTATACATTACCAACTTCACATTTTTTCATTGGTCAAATAAGTCGAAGCGACTTTTACTTTGGTTGATTTTCGGTCTATAATAATGCTCCTTCAGTTGGTTCCACCCCTTACCCATCGAGACGAATTTGCCTTGGCCATTCGAGAATAATAATCGCCCACATTAGCCACAAACAGTGGATCCCGATCTTCAAAGTTTACTTCATCATCATTAATGCTATCGGTTTGCTCCAGCTCTTTTGTTAGATCCTCCATTGTCTTCTTTAAGCTTGCTTTGCTCATTTGTCCCGAATCTCCAGTGGAGATTCCTACCATTGTGATCTTTGGAAGAAAAGGGTTCGCCTCTAACTTCTGCTTTGCACTTTCACTTGATTGATTCTGCGGTCTTTCGGGTTTTTCTAGGTGTTTTGACCACGGGTTTTGAAACAAGTTTCCAAATGGCAGACGTAGATCGGTTCTCTGTTTATGATCGGATGGTGTATTCTCTTCTACATTGGCATTTGAAACGCCATTTTCTTTTTCAGAGTTGGCGAGATAGCAGGTTGACTCGGTTGATCTTCTTGAAGAAAATGCACTTCTGTATCGAAAAAAGGCCAACTTTATCATAAATCCCCTGAACTTGACACAAATAGCCCCCTGAACCTGAAACAAATAAGCCTACTGCCCCCCTGGATTCTAAAAAAGTCCACTCATACCCCTCAACTAGCAAAAATGTACCAGTTTGCCCTCTTAAATTTTAAAAAACTCACTTATTTACCCCCTAATGTCACATGTCAAATTCTGGTTTGAATAGAGAAAAATGAAATCTTTTCAAGCCAACCAAAAACTGACAAGTGGCATTTTAGGGGAAACTGGTGCATTTTTAAAGTTGAAGGGGGAAAAAATTGGTACACTACTGCAAATTCTGGGGGTTGAGGGGACCTTTTAAAGTTAAGGGCAGTAGGCTATTTGTGTCAAGTTCAGGGGGCTTGTAACTTATTCAGCTAACAAAATAATGTTAAAGGAAAAAGATTTGTATATAATGGCATGAGTTCATATTCTGATAGGCCCTACAAGTTCTCTAGATGTTGAAAATGGTGATAGAACACAATACTTTGTGACTTTAATAAGCGAAATATCAGAATATAAGACGATATACCTTTTCTCAAATGAGTCAACCATGTATGGAAACTTCGGTTGAATTCCAGTTGCTTTTCTCAACCATCGATTACCCAATAGTACTCGGTCAACTGCATTTAGCAGATGGATTTCAGCAGCCTTTGAAATGACACTGAACGGTATTCCTTGATGACCGATTTCATCCATCATTTCCTGAACCTGTAAGCAAAACACCTCAGTCGTCCAAAAATAGAAACCATCTAATGTCTTTATTGGCTAAACCCATCGTTACATATAATTGTCCCATTTTGCCTATTGCCCCCTGACACGTGGCATTTAGGGGCATATTGGTGTACTTTTGCAAGTCTAAGCAATTCAAAGATCAGGCAGTTGGCTATAATCATGTGATGTCTATCAATATCTCAGCCGACCAACAAAAACAGCGAAAAAACACAAACCAGTTCTCAGTTTTAACACCAAGCTGTTATAGCTTTAGAACTTTTCAAGTAACACAAACCTCTGGGGGCTCCAACATGCTGTCTCCCATTTCTTCAAGCACTTCTGCAGTCAAGCTGTCATCAACCACATCGTGCCGACGCTGTATATGCCGAGTTTCAATTAAAGAGTGGAAATGCTGATCCACAGATTCTTCTAGAATGTTATCCAGCATCCTTTTATCGAAGAAGTATGGAGTATACCTGGCAAAAAATATGCATTTATAGAAAACGTACAGGAGAAATATAGAAAAAAAAAAGAGTAAATTATATAACAAGTGATGCAGTCCTTTTGTTAAAGAATCAATTGTCCTGCTATCCAATTTGATCCTTTATTTCAGGGAAAATATGCATGCCTGTATATTACGTATCATTCTATAAATAGCAAAGACAAAGTAAGCAATTGACAGAATATGAAGACCTGGTTTCAAGCATAAATGAAAAGGACAAGGTTTTCTTCGAGCGCTTAGTTGACCTGTTACCAAGTTTCGACATGAAGTGCTTTCTCATGTGATGCAATAATATCACTTGCATTATTCCCAAAAAGGAAAGAATGTATCTTAAGTTCTTAAATTTCCATATCAAAGGCAAAAATCCCTCCCGGAACCAAAAAAAAAAAAAGACGAAAATCCTTAATTAGCATGTCAAAATCACTTAACCATAATCAGTTAAAAAAATCTATCTTCATTACAATATTTCAACATACCATTTAATCCCATCTGCCGTAGCGATTGCAATATCTAGATTTTGTGCAGTGAAAACAGGAACTCCTTCAACCTTCCTCTTCCCATCACTCTGTGGAATGGTCTTTAGAAGCTGGTTGGCTGCCTTGACCTTTTGAACAAATATTGAATATCGAGAAGTAATTAAATAAACTACAAAACTAGAATGAACATCAGACCAATAAATTTGTCAGAGTTCATATTATTGTACCTGTTTCTCGTTTGGGACAAATTGGAAAAGGTGAGGTTTCTCCTGCACAATATAAAGCGAGAAAGAGCTAACTTAATACATAGATGTAACAAAATATACACAGAAAGATAACTTGAATTTGAATCTCTCTGCATAAGGACTAGAATATGCTACTCTCCAGTCAACAGTACCTTGAAATGTTCATATGCTAAATCAAGACGGCAAGCTCCCACCACTGCAGTTGGAATATTTAGCCTTTTGACATATGTAACTGGAAATATTATATCAAGTATGTTAATGATTTTGTAAAACATATGACCAGACTCGAAACAAACAATTATGAAGGGAACACCGAACACATAAGGAGGGGTGATTAATTCTGTATGAATTGAGAAATACCTGCATCGCCTAAATCCATGAAGAAACGGAACACAGGACCATTCCTCTGACTCTTGGTTACTGTAGCATAGATCTTCTTAAGCCACTCAGGGGTTCTACACATCAGATTCATAGTAAAAAAATCTCATTTGGTGCACAATGAATTTTATTGAAAGTAAGATAAAGGCCTATTAAATCAACTCTAGAATAACATGAAATGATGTATCTCAGAATAAAGCTCCTTTTGTTCTTTTTTCAAATCAAACTAGAATCCAATTCCTTTTCCCCCCTCTAATGTTTCATTGCTTTCTTTTAGAAAGCAATATGATCTTTCAAGTATCAATACACCCATTCCCCTGTTCAAAAATCAAAGTTGGAGATGCAGAGAATATTCACTCCAATTTTATTTTCATGGATTTGGCAGAAGGCAACAAGCCTAGTTAATTATCAAATACACTTTCGACTACAAGAAAGGCTAACAATCATATGCAGCAACTCCCGAGCGATTTGAATTTCACAGATAAAACAAGTACGAACAGCAATTGATTCACCAAATTAAAAACCAGTTAAGCAATCATGTTCTCTGAGTGATTTCATTAAGCAACAGGATATCTATCCCCTTCAAATTTCAGGCCACAAATCCGCTAAATCAGAAAACAAACCTTTTCGACAGAAACGGAATATCAAAATGAGTAGAGACAGCCATGAGCCCAGTCCCCGAAAGATCACACATACTGAACACCTGGCCAACAAACGCCGGTCCGCCGGCCTTTCCATTCGAATTAAGTCCAGCAATCCTGACCGTCGACGGAAATCCAGATGCAGACTCAGCGGATGAGAACCCCTTGACGGAGGCCGATTTCGGCGAGACAGAATCCGGCGGCCGGGGCGATTTCGGATAAGACGAGTCATCAAATTGAAAGGGTAAGCAGATTTTGGAGGGAGGAGATAAGGGGGAAAGTGAAACTGAAGAAGAGGAGGGCGTTTTGGGGGCGGAGATAAGGGAGGAAATAGCGGCGGTGGCCGAGTGGAGGAAGTTGGATGGCTGGTGGTTTTGCCGTGGTTCTGTTGAGGCCATGGATGGTTGTTGATAAGTTGAAGGAGAAGAATTTTCTTGACGCTTGGAGCCTGGGGCTATTTGTACAAAAATCAGGGGATTTTCACCGGAAAATGAATTTTGACAGATACATTTTATCCCCTTTTATCCGTTAAAAAAAATTATGGCATGTAACTAAGTTGTAAACCAACCGAGTCGAGCATTATCAAGTTTGATTTGAGCTTAGTCAACATGAGCTGGAGTCCAACTCGAGCCAAACGTGATTCGAACTTTTTTTCGAGCTTAGCCTTACTGTATTCAAGCAACCACACTCAAACTTTATTCGAACTTCGTTATTTTATTTAATACTAATGTTAAACTAAGTTTTGAGCTCCACTTAAGTATAGATTATGATTTGACATTACAAATTAAAGTATTATATATTTTTTATATTTTATAAATACTTTAGCATTCCATTAAATACATTTATTTTCATTTCATACAAAGCAAAATGCCATATTTAAATTTTTTTTATATACTATATAGATATAAAACATATATATATATATATATATATATATATATATATATATATATATAAATGTGTGCACAAGCTTATTAACAGTCTTTTTATCAAACTTACTCACGGACAATTTACATGTCTCTTATCAAGGTTGTCCGCGAGCTTTCGAGATCGAACATACCTTATTCAAACTTTGTTCGTTTTATGTAGCAAACTTAAAATTTTGTTCATTAAAAAGCTCGTTTACTATCGAATTGAGCTCGAATGAGCTTTTTTCGAGCCGAGTATAAAGTAGGACAGGAACAGCCCTATTTGTTTACTACCCCACATGTACCTTTATTTTTACATCAACTTCCATTTTAACTTGTTATGAAAGTAGATACATAAAGTATCGTTGAGTTTCAACTTAACTCTATAAATGAAAATTTCTCACATATGAAGCACTATTGAACTTGCCCTTGTCATACTAAACAAACAATAGTTCCATAACAAGAACATATTTGCATTAGTATTTGTTTCAAACAAAGTTATGCAGCCAAATGACATATCCTTTCTGTGTTTGTTCACGAAGTATTTCACAATATTTGACTAGAATGTCGGAAAATATACAGTTTTTAATGTATAATGCCTATATCCCACTCTAATCTTACTTATTACTCATTTTGTGGTCATAAATTTGCAGCCCAAGGGCATATTGAACAATAATCTCCCTTTACTACAACGAAAATATTCTGTAACACAGAATAATTCTCCAGTATTCTTTGAATAGGGTCACATATTTCTGTACAAAATATATTCTTTCACCTTTGGAGAAAAATACATTCTACATTGTACCAGAGAATCTAAGACACTTTTGAATATAAAACCCGATTCCCTCCCGATAATCTG
Source organism: Euphorbia celastroides (assembly GCA_948291685.1). NCBI lineage: Eukaryota > Viridiplantae > Streptophyta > Magnoliopsida > Malpighiales > Euphorbiaceae > Euphorbia > Euphorbia celastroides. The sequence continues at coordinate 10,331 of CAOJBJ012507159.1, forward strand.
GCTAAACTTTTGCATAATAAGAAAACACAGAATGGCCGATAAAACCCCGAAAAGCTTGTAAACTATTATCTCCAGCATAAACTTCAAGAACCAGTAGCATCAATTTCTGATTCACTTGACTTTATACATTCTTCACCCGATTCATCTGAACCGACACCGATAATTCCATCATTATCTTTCACTTGATCATCAATGGCGACATCACTTGCAGCACAATTTGCTGCTCCATTAGCATGAGTGACTTCATTAACACTTTCTTCACTGCTGTTAGGGCTGTCGGCTTGATAAAGGTTTTTTGCTTGAACCCTTATGCGTTTTCCTTTGATGTATCGGTATTCCCACTTTGGTGGGGGATACTTTTTGTGTAGTTTATCGTATTTGTCAAGCATACCGAGTTTTTGGAACACAGTTCCCATCCTGTTGACAATTGGGACGTTTGGTTTGACCCCGAGCTCCTCCATGTCAGCAAATATCTGCATCATAAACTAAGAAGTTACTTGACTGTAAACAGAATGAGCAATGCAGTCTTAGCAACCTAAAAAGATAGAAAAATTACTCAAAATAACTGTCTACCCTGGTTTCTCTAAAAAGCAATGCTATAATCACATTGAGACCTCTTCTAGATAAGTGATATTCAGCTGGCTACCAAAAGAAGAAACGAAACTGGTATTTCGGTAAAGTTTTAACGACTCATGGGCATTTGTTCTTTCATACAATATAGCTCAATCAGATAAACAAGATATATGTTAGGAATGAAGGACGTGTTCACTAACTCTTCATCAATTTGTCAAGGTCTCTGGCGTTATCGAAGTGGACATAAATGGTGGAAGTTACTAAAGTCATTCATTATTTTATAACAAGATAATCCAAATATAACAGAAAGGCAAACTATATTAAAATATCTAACATAGGTGAAGTCATTTTCTGGAACAATAAAGCAGTTCATATAAAGATGAAACAACAGAGCTCATATGGAGATGGAAGGTTACAGTACCTCAAACATTTTCTCGTACATATCCCTCTTGTAGTATATAGATATCATTTTATCAAAGAAAATGCGGGGCAATTGCTCTAAGTTCCTTGAAAATAACTTTGCCCAAAGCTCTTCGGCTTCTTCGAGCCTATCATCCTCAGCTAAAGCATTGAGCAATGTGAAATACGTTCCCATTGTCCGCCCTTGGCCCTTGCTTAGCATCCACTTTATCACCTAAAAATCCCAATTAACCAACAATTCGTTAACAAAATCAGCGAAACAATCGAACTAAAAGAGAACTATATAAGCTGAGTACCTGGATAATCCTCTTCCATTCTTGTTGACTCTCAAGAGTCTTCAATGCTTTCTTAACAGCTATCAAAGGGAACTCCAATTCCCAGGCAACAAATGAATCAAGAGCACCGTACACTTCCTCTTTCACATTTGACAATCCCTTTATCTACAGCATCAAAGTCTGAAAAGATCATTATCTAAGATTCAAAGATCTATTTAATCCATCACTTAGTAAAGAAAATCTTCACAGCTTAATGCTACTAAGAAAATCAACACAATTGTTCCACTACCAAAACACTAAAAATTTTCAAATGTGAATGAGTCCAGATGTAAATTCAGTCAAATTGTTACAAAAAAATGAAGAAATCTCAAAATTCGTTGCGAAAGGAAGACCTGGAGAATCAATAGAATGACTTACACAGTCAACGAGTTTGGCTGATTTGGAAATTGTCCCAATCCTCTCTTTTCTTCCACACTCGAGGATTTCTTGGCCTTGGACCTTTCAAAGCGCATACCTGAAAATCAACTGACTGTTCTATAAGCAGGAAGAAACACAAGGCAATCAAAGAGAAACGAACGAAGTTAAAGAACCGAAATCAGCTTGTTTACAGTGAAAAGAAACTTTCAATTCAAGTATGACACAAACAAAAATGTCGGTTAAGAAGTTTACCGCCACACTGCTTCGAATTGTAAATCTTTTCGCCTCTGTTTTACACGGTATGAACGGCGGAGCGAGTTTTAAGCAAAACATTCTGGATAACAATCGTAAAACAGCTTCATTAGACAAAGCATTTTGCCCTAATTTTGAAATCATACATCAATTTGGTGTTGCAGTTCGATACATACCTAATTCGATGAAAATGACGCTGAAAGTTTTGGTATCGAATATCAACCAGAGGCAAATGAATGGGAGTTTACTGACTGGCTTTGACGATGAGGAAATGGAGGATACTGAGATGTTGTTCTGTTTTCTCTCCTTTTCCTTCTAATTTTCCTCCTATCCAAACAAAGAGGAGGTGATGGCAAAAACTCAACTTGGTCCCTAAAATTATTGCTAGAAATTGTCCCAATCCTCTCTCTTTTCTTCCACACTCGATAAAGGAATACTTTTGTGAAAAAAAAAAAATATTTATTTAACGAGATTATTTATTTATCAATAAATAGATAATAGTTTATTTAGATGATATTTTCTGACCTTTTTTTGTAACATATTATTTTGTTTTAAATGCAAATGTCTTATACTTATAATTTTTATGCAAACTCTAGTTATATTCATATTCTTAGAATTCAAAAAACTATGACTTATTAATATGTTTGAAAATTAGTTATTGGATGAAATGTATTCATGATGTATTATATAAATAAAAATTTATTATTTAAAATATAATGATTATTCATTTATATTTATATAGGACCTATATAGACTTCATTTGCATTTATTCGTTAATGCATTAAGTGGGGTTATTCGTTAAGCCCATTTAACCAAGTTGGGATCGAAGAAATTTATTCATTAGACGATGTTATTAATTTATCGAACATTCATTTATTGAGGTTCTATTGTATCTTGCCAATTTAGTCTTTTAAATGTTCATCATTAATTAAAACCGTCCATTCCCACATCCTTGTTGGGCGAAACCACCGCCTCCACGGGCGGTGTTTTCGGCTGTGAAATTTGTCGATAAAACGGCCATGCACATTTGGCCGGGCATTGGGTTTCCGACCCAAATGTACGAATGTCTCACTTTTGACCTGTGTTTTCCACAAATAGAGCAAAACCCGTCAACCCGAACATCAATGGATGTCAAAACGACATTGATGGCGTTGTTTTGCGCACCCTTCGCAGCTAATTGCTCGATTTGGGGAATTTTGAGACTTTTTCCTAACAATATTTGTCATCAGTGATTTGGGTACTCAATGAGAGAGAAATCGAAAAGGATATTTTCGCTGCTTTCAAAATCGGACTATTATAGTAGTGCCTTTGAATCAAATTCCACCATGAAACGACGTCAGGTTGGCTTTCAATTCGTTTAGAAGGTATGTTAATGGAGTTGATGAAATCCGTCACAATTGCTCGTTGGTTCGGGTCAAATGTGTCGTACCAAATTAGGTTCACTGTTATGTTGCCGTTAAGAAGAGGGCTGTTGCTGTACTTGATTGACGAGGGCCGTTGATCGGGCCCATGATATGTGTAATTCCGCCATTAGATCTATTTGTTATCCTTGCCGATCTGTTGAAATCAAAGATCGATAGTAACAGAATAAAACTGACGGCAATTGCCGACGAAATTAAGGTAACCATTGGACAATACGATGATAAAAGAAAGCTCAATTTCATAAATAGAAACTCATGAAGTTTGGAAGAGGAAAATTTGTAGCTTTAGTTATTTGGATTAAGAAAGGAATTTAGACTAAACTATAGCAACGTTGACGAGTTCATTGGTAGTTCCGTAAGTGATCAAAGTGAACTCAACTTTCAAGCTAAATATAGTTCAACTAGCTAATTTTAACCATTAATCAATAATCATGGCTAAAAATTAACAGTTTTTTCAGTAAATTCTACTAATTATTAGTTTGCCTAAAGCTTGGGAACACCTAATAATTTGTCTAAACGAGTTATTAATATTTGATTAACCAATTAATACGATCAAAGTAATCAGATGTCTAATATACTTGAAGTTCAAAAATTCAAATGCATGAATGAACCCCTAAATTTTCACTTTAAACTTTTAAAAAAATTCAATTTTATTCCATTGAAAAAGTTCATCAATTTAACCATAATGTTACCTGCTAATTTATGGTTGGAAATTATTGAATAAAAAATAAAATATTTTAGTTTTTATGTATTGAGCTGTAGTGTTTTCAATTTAATACATTAATAGCTAAATGTAATGGTTGTAGTCCAGAGTCTCGTGATCTAGAAACTCAACCTCACATACATAAAGTAGATACTTGGGAAATTCCGTAAGACATCAAGTAACATTTTAATTTACAAAGTTGCAATTTATGATGTATTTTGAAGATATATTGTATTCAACCGTTATATACATGCACTACTATTAAACCAAGAAAATATATTGTAATTCAACTCTATGTCTCTTATTGAAATTGTATTATATGATCAATTTGACAAGTATAAAAGAGAAGTAAAAAAGAGATGTTATATAACTTCAATGAAGGGCGCGGATGGAGTTAGTTGATTTATAGATGAGTTTAAAGAGGATTGGATCCTTTATTTTCACGAGTACATATAATAAATGTAAGTAGGATTTGAAGTAGACTGAACAATCTTCTTATCCCCAATTAATGGTTTAAGGAGTATTGGAGTCGTCATTCGATTCAACTCTATCGGAAAAAGTCGGTTGAGTTGAACCAAGATTGATTCCCATATCCTTTACATTAAAGATTTTAAGTCCGAACAAAATACTTATTTATAAACTTGGTTCAAATTTGTTGAAATTCCATACTTTTGTCAATTGGGTTCGTTTTAGCCTAAATTCAATTTTAAGTGCTTCTCGGATGTGTTAAGCAATAAAATAAAATTGTGAAATGAATGAATGAATAGTGCTTTTGCCTTCTCCCTTTTTTTTGGAATTTTTGGTATATTTGTTTTGTTTTTTGCCTTATTCGTTTGTTTTTCACCATTTTTTTATTACAAATACAAAGAATAAAATAAAACAAAAAATACAAAGATGATAACAAAATAAAATAGATGAAAAAGAGAATGAAGACTTGGTCTTGGCTTGTAACTCCTCTAACCCTTGAAAGGAACTCGTGGACAGTGTTGGAGCGAGAGAAAGAAATGAAATAAAATGATATTAGGAGAAGTAAGAAAAGAAGAAATAAAATAATAACTTTACTTTCATGGAGTTATCATTGAATTTATTCGGTATCTCGATAAAACTCGGTGCCTTGAATGATTAAGAAATGTCAGAGTTTTGTCGCAAAAATTTAAAGAAAAAAAATTATTTTAAAGCTTCAAGAGCGTTTTTTATGAATAAATATGAATAGACATTTAATAGAAAAATAACTCTTCGCTATCCCTTCAATTTTTTCAATATGATATGTCATCATTAATTGTGAATATTTTCTATTTAATCCTATACAAATAAATAATCAACTTTAATGTTCAAGTGATGAGAGAATTATTCAAAAATCAATATAATATGTTGTTATTATTATATATGAAATAAATAAATTATGGTGGTTCTTCTTCTAAATATCTTATATGTTTTACCACTTCATTAATGTGAACATCTATTCTACGCATTTATTGTAAAATCAATTTTTTTGAATTTCAATTATGAAATCAATTATATACTAAAGATGCTTTTATAAAATTGGTTATGAAACTTTGAAATTACAATTTTTAAACTATGAGTTATAACTTCAGATAAAAACCATACCGGATAACTTCACCAATTCTTTCATACTAAAAAGCCTGGGTTGCTTTAACCGTTTCAATGTTTATTGTACATATATAGAAAATGTATTTATCATTTTTACAGTATTATTTTATGTTTCAACTAACAAATATTTCTTTGATGTAAAAAGTTAGAAATTGAAACAAATGCAGAAGCTTTGCATGTAACAGTGGGGATTCAACGTAATTGATCAGATTTGACAATTCATTATTAATGGCCCACTCCTTATTTATCATCCCACCTAAACACATTGAACATGTTTTATTATTTAAACACACACTATAATTTCTACCTAAACACCAGTGGCGGCGGGAGAGGGGGTCCGACGGGAGCGGCTGTCCCCCCAGCGATCGGAAACCTTTAGAGGTCTGGTAATTTTGTCCCCCCTCAAAAGTGGCCGCCGGAAATTTCAGATAGGGGTATCACGTCGGGGAAGAAGAGAAGAAAGTGACTACCGGTAATTTTGTTCATTTTTCATGTTTAATTTGCATTTGTCACATGTTTTGGTTAAAATTACATGTTGGTCAAAATACTTGATCGAAATTTTTCGTCGGCGGTTGACATTAGCCGGCCGGATTGTCCCCCGAGCTCCGGTCCTCGCTCCGCCCCTGCTTGAGGCTCGAGGTTTACAGAAATGTGTGGCGTTGATTATCCACTTCGTCGTCTACATTGAAAGATCATTGCTGCCATGGAAAGAGGTACAAAAACGTGGCGAAATAATCCGCTTTGACTTAACTCTCCGTAGCCCCACCATTTTATTCTATTTATCCATAAATTCGGTTGGATTAGCAGTTTTACCAAAATCAATGATACTATCTCCATTTCATAATAAGTGATTTTTTAGCTTTTTTTTGTTTTATTTTAAGTGATTTTTTACATTTTCAATGCATTTTTTTATTATTAGTCTCTATATTGCCCTTGCATTAATTATGTGAGATGTTGTGTGTTGATGAAATTATGTATTAATAATTAAGAAAAGATTGATTTTAACATAAAAAAGTTAAGGGATAAATTAATCATTTTAATAATGTAATTAATATTTTATTGGTATATAAATTACCATTTCTTTGAATTATGGTGGTTCTGCATTCCCATCTTTTTCCTTCCACCGTCCCTCCTTTCTACCTCTACAACTCCGCCGCCGATCAACCTCAGGCTAGCCAGAACCAAGCCCCGCATCTGTACCGCCGATGAGCTGCATTTCGTCCCTGTCTCTACCTCCGATTGGAAACTCGCTCTCTGGCGCTACCTGCCTTCCTCATTGGTATTGCCTTCCCTTTAATTCTCCATTTCTTTCTCTCTTTTCGCTTCTTTGTCGATTTGATTTTGTGTTTTCCGATTGCGAATCTCAGAGTCAGCCGAAGAATCATCCATTGCTGTTGTTGCCCGGTGTCGGGAATAATGCTATTGGATTTTATCTCTCCCCTGAGGTTTTGCTTTTTAGTTTTTGATTTGGTTTTTTCAATTGTGTTATTGATTTTTCATATATGTAATATATTCTATGTTCGTATTTGTTCAATACTAGTGTTCCTTTGCCCGCTTCATGTCTGGCCATGGATTTGATACCTGGATCCTTGAGCTTAGAGGAGCTGGATTGAGTGCATTGGAGATTGACGATGACGAATGTAGCATTGTCTTTCATGGATTAATTGTTTTGTTTCCTTTATTACTCTCTTTAGTTTCTGTAACTAGTAAATTAAACGTGCAGATTCTGAGACAGTTTCTAAAAATAAGAAATCAGTATCTAAGCTATCTGAATCACTTATCCATTTATCTGAAGGAATCTCTCGACTTTTTGAAGGTAAATTTAGTTTGAATTCTTCTCATACGACTCTGAAAGCCTTGAAAGTACTAACTTCTCTTGAATGGTTCCTTCAAAGCAGGGCAAAACTCTGTCATCGCGATGCCAATTAAAGATTTAACTCGGAGATTTGTGAGCATTATTGAAGAAGGTCGACAATCTGGAAAACCACAGCTCTTTAGTATCCCAGATCGTGTTTCTAATGCATTCGATGACTCCCTCAGACAACTTGAATTGTTAGTAAAATACAATTGGGATTTCGATAATTACTTGGAAGAGGATTTGCCTGCTGCGGTGAGGTGACAGTTCCTTGTTATTCATGAGTTTATGTATTGTTGCTGATTTGCATTACTTGGTTTCCTCATCTTCGTTGGTGTCTCCTCTAAACTTAATATGACTATTAACAATAAACATACTAGATGACTTACAATCAATAACTGCATTACCTCAGATGGAGTACATAAAGGCACAATCCAGGCCAAAAAATGGGAAGTTACTTGCGGTTGGGCACTCCATGGGGGGCATGCTGTTGTATTCTATGCTCTCTAGATGTGGTAAGTAGCTATATCGGTACCCATATTGCACGCTTAGCCCTGGGGATTTTTTTTCTTATTTGTTGTTTTTTGTTATATTTAGCTAATATGCATATAGAGAATCTTCTAATTTCTTAAAATTCTGCTTTTCGTTTTCAGGCTTTGAAAGAAGGGAGTCAGGGTTGGCATCAGTTGCAACTTTGGCATCATCACTTGACTTCCGACCTTCAAAATCATTACTGAGGTTGCTCTTACCAGTGGCAAGTGAACTGGAACTTCATCATACTCTTCTGATTAATCTGTTTGTAATACTAAATAGAATTTCAATTCATGATCTCCGCAGGCAGAACCTATAAAGACGCTCAATTTTCCTATTTTTCCAATTGGAACAGTGGTGGCTTCTGCTCGTCCCTATGAATCTATTCCTCCTAATGTCTTACCTTGGTTGAATTTCCTTGTTTCTGCTCCAGGGATGATGCATCCTAAATTGTTTGAAAAACTTGTTTCAGAGAACTTTGGTGAGTACTGAGTACAAATTTGAACTGCCTTCATATTAATTAATACGCAAAATTAACTGTGTAAATCGAAAGCAATGTGTAGTTGCCAGTGCAATTCAAACTGATTTTTCTAATGTGTAAGAGCTACGATATCTTCAAATTTGGGAACTGATGGACCATTGATTAGTTAGAATGAATAACCCTCTGCACATCATATCATTGTTTCTTTCACATTTTTGTGTACTTCATTAATTTTGAGCTAGAGTTATGCACTTCCAGAATCATGCTTATTTATCATAAACTAAGATGCATTTATAAAAAAATTTCTGTTATTAGCTGATGCCAAATTTGATATATAACCAACTTCATAACTTACAGGCACTGTACCTTCCAAGCTAATGTTGCAGCTGAAAACAGTTTTTGATGATGGCGGATTAAAAAACCGAGATGGGACTTTCTCTTACAAAGATAATCTGGGAAAAAGCACTGTTCCTGTGTTGGTAATAGCTGCAGATCAAGATCTTATCTGCCTACCAGAAGCTGTATATGGTAGCTCACTGTTTCATCTTATATATTACACTAATACTTTATAAAGTAATTCTTAATCTTGTTTGTTCTTGCCATATTGCTGTAAATTGGAGCAGAAACTGCAAAGATGATCCCTAAGCATTTGGTTACTTTCAGAGTTTTCGGAGAACCCAAGGGCCCTCATTACGCCCACTATGATCTTGTGAGAAGTCACCTGGTATGAGCTACCTTCCAACTAAAATTTATTGGCACAACGAAAAATTTACATAGCTCTATGTGATTAGAGATAATTGAGGGTTGATCCACTGTTTTATAATTTTCAGGCACAACATCAGGTTCATCCTTGTATAGTTGACTTCCTCGATCGTCACGATGTATATGAATAGTTTCCTTGGCAGTTTGTCTGAAACTTCACCTTCATTTTATGATTGAGTGTTCTAACTGGGAAGACGAAAGCAATTTGGTAAGGGAATCTCAAACTTTCAAGCATGGTGTCCTTCCAAATGCTGTGATATTGAGGTGAAACTCTAGACGAGTAAGATTTCCCTTGCATATTTTACATATGTTTGTGTAGTATTCGTTGTATATACTGTATTGCAAAGAAAACATATTACCACAAAAGAAGACATGCTCAATTATATACTAGGCTTGTACTGAGTATTCAATTGATATTAACTGGAAGATGCTTCCACATTATGCAATAAAAATAGAGTTGAAAGCATGAGACTTTGTAGAATTTTTGTCACGTTACTTCCACCAATTTCGGTGTTCTCACAATTCCCCCTTCTTGTTATTCTCCAATTCCAGACTCTAATCCATCCAATTTGAGAAATACATCTCACTGGAATCATTCCAGTCAACTAGTTGAGCATATAATATTATTTCGAATGTCACCGTTCCATAACTATAAACATGGGACTTGGAAAAAGCTTGACAGAAAATTCAGCAGAAAACTTCTGGTGCTATTTACGGTATTGTTCCTCTTGCTTCTAATATGGGCTCTACACTTTCTTTCCCGGTGCATAACTTATTTACTTGGCTGGTCCATAAATGAAATCCGGTTAATTAGTTTTTGATCTACAAGAACGTTGCGTGGCTATATCTCATCATTATCTAGCTAGCAGCCGATTGAGTCCTTAGTCACTAGCAGGAAACTTCCACTTAAATATCTGGAACCCTTTCTGAATTTAAATAATTAGTATTAATATTTTATTATAGTTTAAATTTTTATTTGTTTTACTATGATTATATAATTAGTGTATTGTAAATAAATTAAGTTCAGTCCCGTTCAATTTAGATTTCAAGAGTTGAAGAGAACAAGACTTTATTTTGTTCATATTGAAAATTCTTCCAGGAAATTGGCATGTATCAGATGGGCTTAGCTATTAGGACCTTAACATAAACCTCTTATAGTACCTGATTAGCTCATTTCCAGGGAGTTTCCAACGGTCAAATTTTGGAAAAGGAAACTTTTAGTATTTCTGTAAAGTCTTCGTCAAAATGAAAGATAATGCTTTTCTTAACATTATATTAAATAATTGTTCTCTTATCTATAATTTTTCATGTCATCTCTTATTGACAAATGAAAAGGATGAATGGCCCTTGGTTCCGGTCTTCTGGTGCATACTCCAAGCTCATCGTATTCTTTCTCTTAATGGTTGCTCGGTCATCATATTGCCAAGAAAGTGAATATTACAGTGAGTGTGCAAAACCATTTAATTGTGGAAATCTCACGGGTTTATACTACCCTTTTCCGAGGGAGGGTCGGCCAGAAATATGTGGTTTTGAAGGTTTCAATCTCCAGTGCAGAGATGCTGAATTCCCTGTTATAGCCATTGAAAACCAAGAATTCATTGTTGAATATGTCAACCAGACGCAAAAGGTTATGGTAATTGCTCATGGAGTTTTGTGGGATGATTCATGTCCTGCTAACGGTACTTTCAACAACATCACTCTAAATACCGATCTCTTAGTTATACCCCAGACTTCAGTTTGATGTATTCGAGCATAAGTCTGTTTTACAATTGTAGCAACCTCGAAAGCAACGTTTCACCAGCACAGAAATTCCAATGCTTAGTAAACAGTGAAAATCGTGATGCGTTTTATGGATATGAGGGGCTTGGGGGAGGATGGAGGCAAGAAACTAGTAAATTCAGTGTTACAGTACAGGTTCCAGTTCCGGGAATGGCTCTTACAGAAGATGGATTGAATAATTTGGGGGATGTTTTAAAACAAGGGTTTAGCATCACGTACAAGTATGATGAAAATTGTGATAGGTGTAGGGAATCAGGGGGGATTTGTGGCACCGAGATAGCTAGTTCTGGTTTCACTTGTCTTTGCCGCGACCATTCCGATCTTATTTCCTGCCCGAGATCTGCGGGTACTATCATCTTCTTCCTCTCTATCATTCTACCTTATATATCATGTTTGCTCTTTCGTTTAGCGCTTAACACTACCTGTCTGTCAAGATACAGAATTCGCTATGTGCATAATTTAATTTGATTGTCCAAACTGCCGACAAACTTTCCTGCAGCCTGCTAGCTGGATAGAAATTTCTAGGGATGAGGGCAGTTTATGTAAAATTGTTCGTAGAGGCCAGGGACTGGGAATAAATTCGCTTGATTGGTTAAACATGGTCAGTCTTATTTACAGTTTTCGGTTTTCTGATGTGATGTGTCCAATTTTATAGTTAATGGAAGTTACTCTCGTTTCTGTGTCAAATTCCATTACAGTAGAGCTTTTCTTTGACCTGCATCCCAGCATTCTTTGATCCAGTCAACACTGGAAGCAGCTTGGAATTTGCCCCTGTCGTTATAATTTATGACAGTTACCTACTCTACTCATCCGGTCATCTTCTTTCCTGGGCCAGAGCCTTCATATTTTTTAAGCTCACTTCACATCAACCTTCTTAACTATGCTCTATTTTCAATTCATTAATTTCGTCCTGATTTGAAATTGGGCTAATGCTTCACTTTTCCATTATAGGCAGTCGTGGAATTGTAGTACAAAAAATTATAGGTAAGACTGCTCCCTTCATTTTTAGTAATTACATCCTAATTTCTCGTGAAATTCTCACATATCTGACTTAAGTCATTTTCCAGTGGCTGTGGGAGTAGTCGTTGCATTACTCGCATGTACCTTCATCGTTCTAGTCATAAGCAAGTGGCAGCTATTTCGATCACCGAGGAAGAACAATGATTTTGAAGCATTTCTGGAGAAGCATGGGCCGCTGGCTGTGAGAAGGTACAGCTACTCGCAAGTGAAGAAGATGACCAATTCCTTTGCTGAAAAGCTCGGCCAAGGAGGCTATGGAACCGTCTACAAAGGAACATTAGTGGACGGTCGCCTTGTAGCAGTAAAAATGTTGAATGCATCCAAAGGAGAAGGAAAAGAATTCATTAACGAAGTTGCTGCAATCAGTAGAACTTCTCATGTCAACATTGTCGCTCTTTTGGGTTTCTGCTTGGAGGGCAAAAAACGAGCTCTACTCTATGAGTTTATGCCCAATGGGTCACTTGACAAACTCATATCTCATGATACTAATCTCAACTTGGGATGGGAAAGCGTTAGCCAAATAGTGATTGGAATAGCGCAAGGGCTCGAGTATTTACACAGAGGATGCAGCACAAGGATCGTGCATTTCGATATAAAGCCTCACAACATTCTTCTAGACCAAAACCTGATTCCGAAAATATCAGATTTTGGACTAGCCAAGATATGCACCAGGAAAGAAAGTATAGTGTCCATGTTAGAAGCAAGAGGGACAATTGGTTATATAGCACGGAGGTTTTCTGCGGAAATTTCGGGCAAGTTTCCTCCAAATCGGATGTTTACAGCTATGGAATGATGATATTAGAAATAGTTGGAGCAAGAAGAAAAGGTATTCAACAAGTTGAGGGAAATAATTCCAGTGAGACTTATTTTCCAAACTGGATTTACAAGAGTTTGGAATTGGAGAATGAAGATGAAGATATAACTGAAGATGGTGACAGTGAGGAAACTGAAATTGATTGGGTTGTGGTGCATTCAGACAAATCCATCTGAGAGGCCAA
>CAOJBJ012509497.1:0-10107 GCA_948291685.1 Euphorbia celastroides
TTTTTAATACTAAATTATCTTACGAAATGGAGAAATCATGTTCATTTTGCTATGAAATTTTGCAAGTTGCTAATAAAAATATAATATACATTGGAACAAAAACTTGAAATTTTTTAAAAAATATAAATATTTTTTTAATAATTTTTCAATATTTATTATTATTATCTTTTAATTAAAAAATATCTATACTTCTTAGAATATCTTTTAGGCATAGTTTAAGTTGTTTTTGGTACTATTTTTCAAAGTAGAAACCTTTTTCACGTGCCATTTTCAAAAAATACATTTTCACATCATTCTGAAAAAATATTTTGAAAACAATATAATATTGAATTGTAAATATCAATAGGTCATATTCATTTCCTTTCGATGAGATTAGAAAACCAAATCGAATTCATACACATTAAATGAGTTAATCATTCCCAATTGAAAAATAGGTTATCTTAATTCTAATAGATAAATCACTAAAATGAAATTCATTAATAAGATAGGATGTATTTTATAAAATTCCATAATTCCTTTGATTGAACTCAATTAATTTCACTATGTACATCAAAATTTCAAGATTCATTTGTACGAAATTGGACATGAATATATAAAAACAATAATTTGACAAAGTAGATGTCTAAGTACAGAACATATCGAAAATAAAATAATTTCTATTAACTATTAAGTAGAAAAATAATGGGTGGACATGTGAGATCATGTGGACAAAATAATTTCATTTTGAAAAACAAAAAAAAGTTGAGCAAACACAGTTGAAAACTGTAGACCACATAACAACATCATTTGGACTTATGATAATCTATGAAAATATAATTATTAAAAATTCTGAATTTTGTTAAGATACTAATATCTGCTGTATATTCATTCGTTAATTTATGTTATTAGAACTTATTTTTTTTTACATCCATAGTCTTCTATCTTATTTAATTGGGAGTTCAAAAGCAAAAAAAAAAGGTCATATACGTTATTATACCTTTTTTTCTCTAATTTTTTATATGGATAAACTTATGGATCAGATTCAGAATAATGTGAAAAAAACCCGAAACAGTTCATTGTTCCTTTAAAAAATAATTGATCAAAATAATGCAAAATAATCAATAAATGAATTTATGATTGATTGCTTTTTAATTTTATTAGAAGAATAGATAATCATTTCATTATTTCAAGCTGTATCCATTACCACTAAAATTGACAACTTCACAAAAAATATCCATATCAATTTCAAAACAATAACTAGCATGATTCATTTATAAGAGCAGAATTGAACCACCAAAACCTAAATATCGATAATTTACAAGATCCACTTAAATTAGCCATCTTCTACCTTATAGAAAAAACAAATTTACATAGTTCATCCTTTTAAATTCCTAACAACTAATTGACTGTCGAAATTTCACTTTTTCCCGATTAAGGCGGGGAAGGATGCAAACTTTTGTACTTTTTAAAAGTATAGTAATACATTAAACCCCTATACCATAACTAGGAACAAAAGGGTCTTTGGATTTTGTTGTAATAAGGCAATACTTAGAGCAAAAATTGAATCTTTACCTTCTCTTTTACTCAAGGGTTCCTTCCAATGTCTTTGCCGGTAAATTCACTGCCCCCGAAACTGCCAATGGGTGTGATTAGAGCCGACAGGCCATTGTTAGGGCTTCCACCGGCCGCCATTCCCAACCCGAGAAAATTTAACCCGGAATTACTGTCACATGGCAAACCAAGGCCCAATGCCGCTGTAACCGAGCTGTTTTCGGGCTCAGTTTGCTGAGATGACTGTGACGAAGACAGGATTCCCAGGCCCCGGAGTAGCGAGGCATTTAAAGAGGCGGGCCCCATTTGGGCGGCTTTTTGCAGCAGTGCGGTGGCTGACATGGCAGGCTGGCGGGACGGGGCGAATGGCCTGATGTCTTGCCCCGGTGTGGGGAAGATTGGAGGGCTGTGGTTGGTGGAGAGGCAGAGGGAGATCGGCTCGAGTGAGGATGGAGGGGCGAGATCAGGTGGGCGGTTGGGCTGAGCCGTCGATCGGATTAGGTCTGTGAAAGGGTAGGTTTGGGAAGTTTGCAGAGTTCGGGTTGTCGGCGGGGAGGCAAATAGGCTGCTGGCAAATACAGTAGTGTGGCTGCTACTGGTGGTGCTCGAGCTTGTGGTGGTGGTGGTGGTGGTGCTACCGGTTAGAACCAATGGTACAGCGACAGCTGGCTCAGGGGCCGCCGGAGAAGTCGCCGGAATTTCCTCCTCTGCTATTGGAGTGGGGTTCTCAACCAACTCTGCACAAGAGGACTAGTTAATAACAAAGGGCCAATCGGTTCGCATTCCATATTGCTATTAGTATGAAGGACCAAAATGTGTTGAATATATTAATCGAGGAAAATTCAATGAGAGCAACTTTACGGGACAACATCGGGGTAAAGATATCCTGAGCTAGGCCAAAGCAAGTTGGAGCTTTTCCTATAATATGTAACTTCATATGAAAAGGCAATAGCCAATTGTGGTTCCCTTTGTCCAAGCAAAACCCAATTCTTTATATTATTTTTCTTCAAAAAAGATGAAGCTTTTGAAAGGTGTATTTTTTTTAATCAAAAGATTGTTCAAACTGAATCTCAGATTTCGGATTTAGGAAAATAGTTCATTTTCCTTTGCTTCCTCTGCTTTAGCTCCATGCAACAACAAAATGGAAACTGTACTATTTGTCCTAATACTAAGAAACAAAGAACAATAACAGACAAAAACAACTAAAATCCAAAAGATCATAGATTTCTTGTTAGAAAACAGACAAAACCATCAACCTGAAATTTGGAACTATCCCGAATTGGGGTCAAAATCATACCAGGACTCTGAATTGGGGAAACCGAAGAGGATACCAAACCAGTTGACTGAGATCCAGCTGCCTCCGGAGCTACTGTCTCCGGCGGTGGTGGAGGATCTGCCTTAGATTCTGGCTTTCGTTTCGGGTTCCCAGCTGGAGTTTGGCCTCTGGCACTCTCCTCTGCTAAAGCATCACAGAAAACTCTATGTGTAATGAAACTATCCCTCCTACAAAAACAAACAAAACAAACTTCAAAATATGAAGAACATTCAGACAATCTAATCAAAATCAACAACAAATTCGACCAGCAGAAACCTCGAAAACAAAGTTCCACAATCACATCTGTACTCTCTAGTCCCACAAATCTTCGAGTGAGCTTTCCAATCGGATTGAACCGCGTATTTCTTCGAACACTTATCACATTTCCACTTCTTCTCGCCATGTTTTCTGCAAAAATGCTTCTTTATCCCCGTTAGATCGCCGAGAGCTCTTGATGGGTCATGATGAACACAGGTGAGCTCTGGACAAACATAGACTCTCTTCTTCACTTCTCTGCCCGATCTTTGCCTCAATTTCCATGGCAGATTGTGTCCTCTCCGGTGAAGCTGCAAATTTTGGTCCCTTTGGAACCCTTTATTGCAGATTTCGCACACGAATCGGTTTGTGGCCAATAGGGTTTTCGGCGATAGAACAATAACCTCCGCATCTGGATCTGCAGAAAATTGGGGGAAAATGGTAAGGAAAAGACATTGACTTTACCGAAATTGATGTTTTTTCTCTGGGGCATTTCGTCGAATACCTGGCATGCCTGGTAGATTCCGCTTCTTCTTCGCGGCGGCGGCGGCCGATTTCGCCGGGTTGCCGGAGGAGGAAACGCTGGCATCCCCCGACGCGGTGGATGAGTTCTCCAAATCGACCGGCATAGATAGCAGAAATTGAACTAAAAACGAACTCACAAATGCGACAAAATCAGATCAAAAGCTACAGGACAAAACAGATTTCGAATTGAAATTCCAATGTAAAAAAATCAAAAGTTCCTCTTTTGATTCTAGGGTTTCGTTTATCTCTCTCTCAGTTAACAGTCAATCCAAATTTTTCAAAAACCCACCTACCAGTTCTAATTGAATCGCCGGCGAGCAAATCGGCGATAGAACAGTCAACCATTGAAAAAATTAAAACCCCAACACCGAAAAAGCTCAAAACCCAAATCAGAAAAGAGCAGGAGAAGCATCTTAAAGGCTGCAAAGAACCCAAAAAGACTGAAACAGAGAGAATTCGTGTTAAAGCTTTTTAGAGAGAGAAAGGAAGAAAAAACAAGTCTTTGAATTTCCTTTTCGTTGCTATAAAACAATTGAGTAGGTGTGATTAGTGTTGTGATAAAGGATTGGGATCCTCTGGAGTTGCACGAAGAACTGCAAATTGCCTCTTGAAGGATAATATTGTCATTTCACATTGAGTTAATTAAAGAATTGGGGTTTGATTAAGGGAAAAGATTAAGAATGATGAATTTGGCTTTATTGTGATTGTAGAATAAGAGGGGAATTGACAGCGCAGTTGTCGTTTTCGGACAGTAGGCTTATAATACGCCTATTTAATGCTCTGTCGTTTGTGTCTGCAGTTTCTTGTTACCAAATTCAAGGGCGAAATACGGCCGAACACATTAGAAAAATATATATTTGATTTGTTTAATTAAAAAAAACATAAATATGTTTTATAAATTGTAAGTGTTAAGTTATGATTGATTTAATTTTTTTAAATATATTTTTTTAATTAAAGTAAAAGTTGGTATTTGATATTTTAAACAAGTTTAAAAGATGAGAAAATTTTTCAAAACATTAAAAGAGTGAGAGGTTATCGAAAATAAGTTTATGAAAGATTGAATGCATCTGATCTTGTTGTGCTACCAGAATATGTTCTCATTTAAATATTGACAATAGAAAAAAAATTAGGATGGAGAAATAAATAAGTATGAGAGTGAAACTAAAGATGCATATTTATTTACTAGAAAAAGTGAATGATTTCAAAAGTGAAATAAAAAATATGAAGAAAACATAAAAAACGAGGACATCGAATTGTACCTATAATGTAATGTATCCGTTTTTATTATTCTTTTTAGGGAAAATATTAGTTACTTATGAAAACTACTAAAAATATTAAATAAATAGTTAGTTTATCTATCTTATATTTTCAAGAAGCCCAATTTTTCAACCCCTACAAATGGAGAAAATGAATAGCATGAGGTGTGTAGGATTTGTCACGTGTTAGATAATTACAGACACAAGTGGCTTTTTGCCTCTTAACATTCTTTATTTCTTAGTAGTAAAAGTAATTAAACAATTAAAAAGAATTACATGTTTGGATAAGATACAAAGAAAGGTAAGTCTATGTGATATCATCCTTAAGTTCTTGAAAACGATGAAGAGATGTTATTTTCATTTGTCAACAAATAAATGTTTCATGAATTAATCGTATGATGCCAGATATAACGAAGTTGTTGGAATCAGTAAAACACTACACAAATTATAAATGAAATGAATCATAAAAATAACTGATAATTTATTGAAGAAACCTTTAAATTTGGAAATTTTATAATTTGAATTTAAATTACGTATACATACACTTATGTTTAGTGTTATTAATAATAATATTTTAGATAAATCTTTTATTTATATCATATTTATGTGCAAACTACCACCAATCTTGAAACAATCTTATAAATACAGTATAAAGAGTTTAGAAATACGACATGCAATAAGCTTAAGTTGATATTCTTCGAGTCCGTTTGATATTAGTATTAAAGATATTATCTTTAAAAGTTGGTTCTATTAACTTTTCATGTAACTTTATTTTTTGAATTTTGACATTGCATTTTGATGCTTTATATCAAAAGATTGAAAACTGTCAAAACAGCTTTACCAAAATTACAATTTGTTGCTTTTAGGAAACCTTTAAAATGGAGCTTTAAGGAAAAGCAGCTTAGAAAAGCAATCTCAAATAGACCCTTGAACTACTGATAAATAAAGGTTATTACTCTTTGCTTATTAATTATGGCTAATTTGATTATGATCAATTTTTTGAGAGCTAAGTCAGTTTTTTTTACGTATATAGTTGCTTATAAAATAAAAAACAAATACTTTAATAAGTTAAAATCTGCTTGTAAGCATATTATAAGTAAAGTGAGTGTTTCTCTTTGCTTATGGCTTATGGCTTAATTGATTATAATCTGTTTTTCGAGAAGTAAAGTATTAGCTTTTTGGCTTTTTACTTATAAAACTAAAAAAACAAACAGAAACGTTCTAATAAGCTAAAATTTAATTACAAATAAAATATAAGTCATAAACAGTAATTCATTAGTGAAGAGAAATAACCAAAAAACAAAGAAACGCACCCCTAAATTACATATGATCACATTTTAATATGTTCAATAGTAGGTCTAACGTCTCCAAGGTCAATTTATTAAAACTGAACTGTTATATTGTATTTCATCTTTTTTATGGTATGGTTAAGGTTAATGAATTCAAAATCCGGCACCCATTTTAGTTTAATTTTTAGCTAATTCCATCATCACTTGTATTGACAATGCCTTTTGCCTTCTTTTGATCCTTAATTTTAATCTTTGCTTATTTATGTTTTAAAGTAATATACTTTCAAACCACTACAAGAAACAGTGTATTTTGTGACAACAATTCCGTTGTCACTTAAATTATTGTCACAAAAAAAGCTATATTGTGACAACAAATATTTTATTGTCACAAACAATTGTTCTTTTAATTTGTAATTTCAAAATTGTCACGATGATAGATGATTTGTGACAACATTTTATAATCGTGGCTAACACTTTCATGTGACAATTAAAGTTGTAACAAATAATTAGGAATATATGACAATAAAAATTTATGTGTAATAAAAAAGATTTTGGTGACAAATCAAATTAGTTTGTCACAAAAAATAATTATATTCATTACAACAATTATGATTTGAAACGAAATATTTTCAGTGACAATTAATTATTGTCATCAAAATTAATTAATTGTGACATAAGAATGATAGTGTCACAAAAACTCTACTGGTAACAATATAAACTTCCATCACAAAACAAAAAATCTATTTTGTGACGATAATCTATGTGTTGTCACTAATAATATCTTATATCTGACAATAAAAGTCTGTTGTCACAAAACCTCTCTTAAAAATTTAATATTTGTTATGACTAAAGTGTTAATTTGAAACAATAAAAAATGTGGCAATAAGTCATAATGGTTCTTGCTATAAATGTGCAATATGTGATATATGGTAAATTGTTTATTTAATTTTAAGAAATAAAGGTAAAATACATAATCTACTCCATAAAATAGGAACCAAATCTCTAATGCAACTCTCAACTTACAAAAGTTACTCTTTGCTAGATTTTTTTTTAACTCTCACCATTGTAAATGCTACATGTCGATCGTGCATCAAATCTTTCTCAATTGATCGTGCATCAACAGAAGACCCAGCTCCTACAGATGGAGAAGCATACCAAAGTGCTGGAAATTGTCATAACACCACTTTTTACTCAGATGATGTGGTTGAAGACACTACGGTTGAAGCACTGTGCAAAATTGATTTTGAAGTTTCTATTGTGAATGAAAGAGCTGATGATGCTTTAATTGAGGAGATGAATGAAGAAGATGATACTGTTTATAGTGATGATGATGGTGCATACTTGGACATCTACATGAGCTTGGATGATGACGATTAGCTGTCAAAGGATTGAAGCTGTATGTGTTCGTATTTAGTATGCATGTGAAGACAGGATTAGTATTAATATTAGTAGTTTGTACTTCATTTTGGTGTAAAAAAATACACAAATCTAAGTGTGTTATAAGAAGTCTCAACTAATTTTAATTTCCTCACTATAGGTTTTGGTGTAAAAAAATACACAAATCTAAGTGTGTTATAAGAAGTCTCAACTAATTTTAATTTCCTCACTATAGGTTTTGGTGTTCTCCTTAATACGGTATATGAAAGTAGTAGTTTTGAAGGCAGATTTAAATAGAAGTTTTTGTCGACAAATATAATAGTTTATCAAAGCTTATCCATGATGTTGAATCCTCTCATTTTAATTGAAATTTCAAAATTGATTTGTATGTGATTACATTTGCTTGTGATTGAGTTTATTGTGATTCATATGAAGTTGAGTTTTGTTCCAGAACAAGATATAGTGAACAACTTCTTGCATAAAAGTCTTTTACTTGAGCTTTTGTTTTAATTTAGTTGGAAAAAAAAGGGACACGTTTGCCTATTTACTTAAGGGTATACGGATTCGATGAGGAGGTCGAAGTATAGATTCAACAAGATGGTCGAAGAAGTGTCGTTTATGGAGGCCACTATGGATTTTCGAACAGGTTTTCATCTATGAATTAGCTTTTATTGGATTCTAGGTGTTAAATTTTTCAAATTGAAATTTTAGCTTTATATTGTTGAACTCGCTCGACCTAATTCTGTTTCAACGAATTCAATTGCAAACTGAAATTGTAAATTGTTCATCCGAGTGGTTGTTTTTTGTTTCATGCTTTGATTGTGATAACCTCCTGTGTAGCTTCAATGTGTACCTATAGATCATATAGGAGGATAAAGAGATTCAGTAGCACCGTCTCCTTCACAAACTCTTATTACTACGCCAGGTTCTCTTCTATATAGTATTTGGTTGAAATGATATGTAGCAAATTCTTATCCTTTTTTGGGACTCCCCTTGTTTAATTTGTTTAAAAAAGTTCATATTGCCTCAATGGATTTCTCAGTGTCTGTTGCCCTTAATATGCTAAAAATTTCATATGAGTTTAGTGATATTTAAAGCTTTTGAAAAATAGTATGGAATGCTCACAAAAAGCGGCCTTGTTGTATGCTCTTATTTCAGTGTAAGGATGCTCGTTATTGGTAAATTGACTTTTATAGTCTTATATGGGCTGCATATTATTTAATCTAATAAGCATTAAGAAATTATTGTATGTCATCAGTTTTGTTTCTTTTCCATTGTGAATTTAGCATTGTCATGGCTATTTCTTCCAATTATTATCTTATCGATTGAATTCGCTGTCGTGATTGATTAATTAACCACACATATGTAAACACTCTAAACTATAAGAATTTATAGCTTGAGATAGGGTTGTTACATTTTCTGTCCATTATTAAAGTGGGATCATTTTTCTTTGCATTTCTTTTTCATTTGCTTATTTGTTAAGCTTTATGTGGTGTACCAAACCCATTCATAAGGTGGTAGCTTCCTTTTACATTTCCCGATGGACTTTTATCAGCTTTCTAGTTTGCATATTAATTGAAGAAAACTCACTATCAATTCACAGTTGTGTACTTGCAATTAGTCTAGTAGAGCCAAGGTTTCAACACTTTCAAACTGCTAAGATTTTCCTCAGTTTTGAAGTGTTATTATAATTTTTATATGCAGGATATACGGTTAGGGCGCCCACAATCATTCACTGAAGTGTTTCATGAGACTCATACAAAGAATCATAATGGACATGATTTAGTTGAGGACTTATCAACGAAAATATGTGTAAGTGGTCAACTTAATCTTTGAAGCTTAATAATATGAAAACACAACCTATATATTACTTTGCTAATTATAGACTATGCATATATTAATACCCCTACTCATTAGCTAAAAAATCCAAGCTGACCATAAAATTCTCGTTTGAAGTTTAAAGAAATAGTATATTGTTAGTATGTAACGATTCTCCTAAGTGACTTTTAGATATTAAATTTTGACTTCTTGAGTTTTGAAGGTTGAATAGTAGCACATGCCTACTGAATTATGTACTTGTAATTGAAATTAGAATAAGCTGATAGTTAGAGAAACAAAAGTAATGTTTATTAAGCTTCTATGGCAAACTTAATAAAAAAGCTTCTATGTATTCTCAACCTAGTAAATTGATATATGATATTGAAACTATGTATCACTGTTTATACTTTAACTAAACTATTATGTTTATTGTTTGCATGAGAACTGCTTTTTTTATGTGAATTAATAACCTGCGGCTTATTTATCTAGACATTATATGATTGCATTATCCATTGCAGAATATATGCATTATTTGTCTAGCTGCTTTTAGCTTTTTGAGGAATTATTTGGATTGTGTTTTATCAACTTGATTCTGTTATTTTATTGGGTCTAGTTTTCTCAACTTGGTCAATTTATTAAAGTGTTGCTTTTGCTTAATATTTGATGTATTTAGTGACCTTAGCTTGGTAGATTTAGTGACTAAAGTGTGTACTGAAGAATATGTTGGACGAAGATGCTTCTT
>CAOJBJ012510023.1:0-10883 GCA_948291685.1 Euphorbia celastroides
TATACTAAATCAGTTTTGAATTTGTTGCATTGTACTTCAAAACTTTGAGGATTTATATACATACACAAGCATAAAATCTGTTGTGTACGCATTTTCTGTATACCCTTCCAACTAAATGACGATTTGGAGTCAGCATTAATCCATTATCAAGTATGCTGTTTCGATTGAGTATCAAAATCGAGCTTGGTTCAGTTGGAATAAAAAATATAAATTTATGTGAGAAGTACAAAAAAAAGAAAAAAAAAACTTCAATGTCCATAAATGTTTTTAGACTGACAAATATTGGGCAAACATCTGAAGTTCTTGTTGGACCAATTGAATTATACCTGTAATGTCAACATATGTTGCAATGAAAAATACCAGATAGTTATTCGCACTATGTCATGACTTCGTTGGAACTAGATTATGCATTCGAACTTGTGCATATACTTTGACATAGACATTATAGTTGTACACTCGTAGCAGTAAACTAGAGTAACTTGATACAAACATTTGTCTCAGTAGTTGTTATTACAGCTTGTAAATAAATAGTTTCCCCACGAAAAAAAAAACCTGTTGTCCCCATTTTTCTGTCCCCCGTTAATATTTTGACATGTGGCAGTCACGTAGAAAAAAGAAACTGAAAAGTATGAAAGAGAAAATAACAAACAGGAGAGAGTGTGTGAGCATGAACCATGTGTCAAATAATAAGTGGGAGACATGGAAGGAGACGGGAAACGGAGAGAGGTGATTTTTTTCCTTTCCCCACATTTGTCTTATAGTAGTCTGATAGGTGTCATATAATTATCTAAAAAATCTCTCTAAATGTATTATTGTTGTCTGAAAGATGACTTCTAATTTCCGTGTAGTCTTATATTCTCTAATATAGTCCATATATTTTCTAGATTAGTTGTGCAGTGGTGTCCCTATACTTTTCTCGCAATTATTTAACCTAAGAAAATGATCCTACTTTGCTACTATAATCCAACCTAACTATTTATTTAACCTAAGAAAATATTTATTGCAACTATGATTAAGACAACCATCACTGCAAATCTCTAATTCAGCTGAAAACAAATGACGCAATCTATAGATGAAAATACATGTATTTCTGTTCATGCATTCAAAACCTGGAGGACCTCTATTTCTAACTGCATCATTGAGTATAATACAGGAAAAATCTCTTTGCAACTTGAGCACATAATCATTTTGAAATCAAAGCATCGGTTCCCCTCAATGGGATCATCAAGCAATAGCCAGCATACCAAAAAGAACCCAACCCAAGTACTGAGGTTCATTGACAATATGCAATTAGTATGGCTACATATGATCACCGATCAAACGGAAAAACAATCGGAGATAACAAACCGAACCATGCTACCCTTAATGAAAGAATGATCAACCCCTAACACCATCAAGGAAGTGCATCAAATAATACAAGTTCAATCGAGACCTATCGACTCCACCATCTATAAATCTACAGATTTGTCTGCCTTCTAAGATGTAAATGAAAATTGGGGAAAGTATCTGGGTTTACCAACACTAGGCCTCGAAATTCAATGCTTCAGATCACCCGACAGTGCTGAAGGTATGCAATGTGTATTTAGAATATCTACAGTCGCTTCTTTAGCAGTCTTTGTTCTGAGAACAACTATCTGAAATTTCAAAAGTAAAAACGACAGATATCAGGGTAACTAACAAAGATAAACAGCATACATACACAAGGTAAAAAAATAGAAAGAAAAAGAGAAAACCTGTTCATATTCCAAATCAAATTTCAAAAATTCTTCGTCACAATTCTCTACCATGTTTGCCAGGCTTTTCAAATTCTTCACTGGCTTCCCGTTTATCGCCAGAACCTGCATAGATATTATTGATCAGAAACATTCAACCAGTATCGATTAGACCAGTTAAACGATTAAATACTGCACATTCCCACCTGAGTGTTCACAATTTCCTCATAACCAATATTAATATCAGCCACAAGAACCTTCCAGAAAGTAGACAGAAAAATAATATCAGTAATTGGAAGATCACCAAAAAAAGGGAAAAAAAATGCACATAGAGAGGATACCTGAGACACAACAACAAGCTGCTCATCTGGAGATTGTGGCATTGAGTGCAGAAGTTTGTCCAATAGCTTCACAGGGGCTTCATATTCATAGTCTTTTCCATACTGAAAAAATAGCCAAAAAAACTGTATAAGATACAGCAATAGCATAGAATATTTTATGTTAGAACTGCAAATAAAACTTTAAGCCAAATACATTTGAACCCCCCCAGACTTGTCCATAATTGACTCTCGCCCCCCTAAACTTGCAAAAAAGCACCACTTTACCCCCTTCGGCTTCTGATTGGCTTGACTTTTGAAAGATGTCATCCAATCAAAAGTTGACATGTGGAATTCCAACGTTCAAAGGTACATTTTAGACAAGTTTAGGGGGCGCGAGAGGCTAGTAGGGAAAGTTCAAGGGGGCAAGAGGCTACTAAGGACAAGTTCAAAGGGGTCCGGATATATTTGACCAAAACTAAATGAAGTTATGGCCATCAGTAATTATTTAACCCCATGAAAAAATGACAAAACTGTTTAGTTAAAAGATTATTCTAAAACTTATATGATTCTGTACTAGTTATAGTAGAAGATGGTTAAAACAAAATCAAATTATCCACCTCAGAACGGAGATAAGGAACAGAAACAGTAGTGAACACAAATCCCGCAATAATAAAATATGATGGTGGTCTGCCTCTAATATGTGGCGGGATAAGCCTCCGGTGAGTAGAAAGTTTGATGTCAAAGTTTAGGGGCTTGGAATCCCGCAGAACTTTAACCGTTGCATTGTCCCCAGCGTACTTTTGGGAAATAAGGTAGCTAAAGCCAATGCGCTCTCCATGCCGAAAGGGAACTGCAAAATTTTTAAAAAATATGTGTTTGGTACAGAGAAAACTGAAACCTGACTTAAGCATGTTCATTACTAGAATAAATAAAAGAGAAGACAGATGTCTACTTGGAGTTTACCTGTCCCATCATTGGCAATATCTACCCCATCAAAACTAAGAATGATGTCAGAAGGCTTCAATACTTCAGCTTCTGGAGCTGTTGGATCGACTCTTCTGATTCTAACACCCTTCTGATCGGGTTTCATACCCATGGCCACACGCAAATCTGGATTTTCCATTTTCTGCCATTCGATTCCAAGATATGGAAACCCTACACCAGACACACAAAAAAAATTACGAAATAAATTTCCCAGCCAGTATAGTCTCTAAGGGATCACTACGTCAAAAATTGGAAAATAAGAGTCATCTACGTTCAAAGGATATATATGTAATAGTTATTAGAATCTTACGATTAGATTTGATTCACCCACAAATTGATTCGAATCTATAGGGTGAATCTAGATGCACCCGAATCGTTCACTAATCTTACGACGCAATTCGATTCACTAGAAAATTAACTTGAATTGACAGAGTGAAAAGAATGAATTGAATCAGTAAAACTCAAGAATGAAAAGTCCAAGTAGCTGTTTGGTTAATATGGTTTCTTTTTTATATTAAGATTGCATTTCTTGGCTAAATATAATAACATCTTAAGGCCGAACGAGTTAAATGATCTATTTTTATGATATTTGTGAACCTGAACCGAATCTTAGACCCTCGGTTCGATTCGCGATTTCCGATATTTGAAATTTGATGTTCATAGCAAGAATATATTTCAACCCCATATGCATGAAACCTAATTACCTGTATAGGCTCCACTCTTCTTGTAATCACATATGAAGTGTGTTATGACTGGTGTTGGTATCACATACCCTATATTTTCAGCATCTTCATGTTTAAGAGACTGAAATGCAATGCCAACACACTTTCCCTTGTCATTAAAAGCAGGCCCACCAGAATTTCCCGAGTTTATAGCTGCATCTATCTGCAAACCAGACGCAAAACAAAACAGGAGTAAAAAACAATTGAGTAAACTAGCAACAATAAGAAAAAGGAAGCTTATAACTAACCTGCAAACCTAGAAGCTCTGTGGAGCCATGCACATATGACAGGATCTCTATTCGTGACACAACACCACTTGTCACAGAAATTGTGTCCCCTCCAATTGGGTAACCCACAACCGTTACAGCATCTTGAAGGGCAGGCAATCCCCCAAATTCAACCGGCGATACCCCTTCCCAAAACTCATCATCATTTACCGTTAGCAAAGCTGTAAAATCAACCAAGTCAGAGCTCAGAACAAAAAAAAAATATCAATCACATATACATTAGTAAATACCAAAAAACCAGAATATATTTTCCTTTATGCTAAACATGCTTGGGGATACCATGACCTTTGCCATAAGGAAACTTCCAAGTCCAAGGCCAGAAACTTTAGTTTATCTGAGTTCATTGTTTAAGTTCATTTCACATGCAACATAGTTATCAGAAATGGGGCAAAAAGACTTGAGCTACATAGTGTTTGTAATTTTCTAGCTTGTGGCATCGATGTTACCAAATTTGGTGTGGTGATATTTAATCATTACCTGTTTGGGTCACAATTGGCAAACACGCGCGCCATTTCCCTCAGGATTGAGAGACAACAGCACGTGTAGGATAACGACAAAAAGAAGCACCAATTCCCTCGAAACTGAGAGATACAAACGCATGCTGCTTAACAACAGAGCTACACAGGGCATAAAAGGAATAAAACAAAAGAAAAAAGCAAGTCCCTCGAAACTGATAGATACCCACGCGTGTTCTTTAACAACAGAATTACACAGGGCAGAAAAGGAATATAATATACTACAAAGAGAAGTGCCAGTTCCCTCGAAATTGAGTAGTACTTTCCAACCAATGATGAATTCCAGCAGCATTTACAGACAAAAGTATTCAGTTATTAGGGAGAATCAATATACTTCATCTCTCAAAAGTGAAGCAATAACCACTGGCTTATCCTAAAGATGCCTTATATCGTATATTGAATTCGGGAAGGACCAATTTTCTCAGTTACAGTTTTGCAGCATTAATGTATTCTACAAAGCCACAACCATTAAAACACAGGTATATCTCAAACAAGGAAGCAAGCAATCACATCAAACTGCAAACTAACATTCCAACATCTCTTATAAACGTCCAATAGCAAATACTTAAAGGCAGATGACAACAGTAAAGCCAGTTCATACCAATGTCGCATTCAGTGCCAATGGCAAGAACGGTAGCCAAATACTTGGTATCAGAACCGCGCTTTTTCAGCTTAACCTGAGTAAAATGCTCCACCGAATGGGCATTAGTCAACACTCTCCTCCCTCCGATCACAAATCCACTACTACTCGAGCTATACTGACTCTTTCTCTGCCAAGGCAGCGAGAAATTCGGCTCCGTATGCACACAAAACACCTTCACAACGGCGTCCATCGCCGGAACAACCCTAGCGACGCTCTCCGCCGGCACTAAATGGCCCGAATCGCCGTTGATTACAGGCGGCGGAGGCTTCTCCGGGGAGTTTCTCGGGAGTTTCCTCGGACGGCCGCGGCGGCGATTGGAAGGGTGGTGGTTGTTGGCGGCGGTGGGGGAAGTGACGACGGGACTGATGATTTCGACATTGTTGACGGAGAAAACGACGTCGTTATCTGAATCGTCGGCGGAGACGGGATCGGGGGAATGAACGGCGGAGGGATTTTTAGGTTTTCGGCCGCGTTTCTTGCCCATGCCGGAGAAATGCTGCTGTTTTAGGGATCGCCAACAGTAGAGAGGGAAGAAGAAAGAAAGAACGACACCGTTTTTGTTACTATGGTGTTTCCTCAACCCCAATGTACTTTGCATTTTGGTTTTTCCATTTATAGTAAAAGGATCCTCTTACGTTGTAAAATTATCCATTTTCCACCATTTGATTGATTTTGACGGTGGAGATCGTTGTGCACTGAAATATTAGTTTTTCTATTCTAATTAAATTCTAACTCCATTAAAACTTTGCCACCCATCTTTTTGTTTCCTACGTTTCTCTTCTCAATTTTAGCGGGACTACTGTGTTTTTTCTGATATTTCATGAACGAATCAAAATCTGAGTTCGAATGTTCTGGAATAATCTGAGTTCTAATGACTATTGCTAATAATTTGAATAGAAGATGAGATGGACGATTCTAATTGGATAGAACATGAGGAGGTGTCTAAGACTGGAAACGCAAGCATATTCCAACCAATTGAATATGAAAATTTCATCTCCTTTCACTATGTTCAACCGAACCAGAGATCCTATTCCTAATTGAATATGAAAATTTTATCAACTTCCATTATACTCAAGTTACATAGAAGAACACGCACCAAACTAAAATTCTAATTAAAAATGGCATTTTTCATCTTTATGCTTTCTTCAATGACATTTTCTTGAGAAAATAATGCTTTTGAAATCCATCGCTGTTTTTGGCTTCAGTTGACTAAATTTTTTGAGAGAGAACATTGTTTGAAAGGAAAAATAAACGTTGGAAAAAGAAGATGAAATCGGAAGGAAGAGTAGAGAAATGAATTACTCAAATAGGAGATTGCCGAGAATGGAGGAACGTTAATGGAGTATTATAGCAGATAGGTTTCTTGTAACGATGTTAATATAATTAAGAAAAGAGAAAAATAGACTTTAGTGGTGAGAAACAATCTCTGCCGTCCAAAATCGATCAACGGTCAAAAATGAAATAACTGCTCCCTGCAGTGAATATTGGAACGTTAGAGGATCCTTTCCCTTTTTGTGAGTTGCAAAAATAATCCAAAATGAAGTTTGGATTCAGGTCGATACCCAAACTCAGCCCATACAAAGAACAAACAATCAAATTATTTTGTATCCAATATGTTCTACATACATATGCATTACATATTCATTACATACATAATACATTACATATACATTTCATTTTCATTACATTTGCATTACATATAATTTCTGAACTGGTTGAGAACTCATTCGATTATACATTGATTGCAATACATGTCCAATACATATCTATTACATATCACTTACAAAAACTCTGAAAATGTCATTGTATACGTTATATATACATATACATTACATACTCATTACATATACATTACATACATAATACAAACGTTGTACATATGCATTGCACATGCTTTAAATTTTCATTACATTTGCATTACATATAATTCTGAACTGGTTGAGAACTCATCTGATTACATATTGATTGCAATACATGTCCAATACATATCTATTACATATCACTTACAAAAACTCTGAAAATGATTTAATAAAAAAGACAATTAATATATCATACGCATCCCTTACATATGAGTTACAGAACCATTACATAGCCATTACATATTCAATACATATGCATTACATATCCCTTACATACTGAATAAGCATTTTATCGAACACCTTGTGTGCGGAGTATCATTTCACATTCAATAACTTGTTCATCTTCAGCAGTTTGCCTCTAAAATCTTCAAAGTTCATCAAATCAAATGAAATCAAGATGAGAATTCAAATAGATCTCAAGAACGGAATAATCGAAATCAAAGTTGATAATCGGATTGAGTAGATCGGCCTCGTCACCTTGAAGAGATTTGATTTGATTGAATTGCAAAAGTCCTTCATGCTTTGCTGTGGTGCGTCTTTGATCTCAAATTTCGTCAGTGTTGTAAATGGTATGTAAAACAAATATATCTGAATTTTCGTCAGTGTTGTAACTTATATGTAACGTAAATGTAAAGAAAATGTATCTGAATTTTCGTCAATGTTGTAACTGATATGTAACACAAATGTAAAGTAAAACGTACAGAATGTAATTTTAATTTAAAGAAGATACATAATATAAATAATATAGTTAGATAATATTTATAAAAATAATTTATAAAAACTATATAACCATATCAATTTCCATGCGTAACACGTGTTCTCTCGTTCTTATCCACTTTACTTTCACTTCTACTTCTATTCTTTTCTTTCTCAGTTTGCTCTCTCGACGGCTACCCCGAGAATGGAGTACCTGCGGCTGTTCATCAGGTTGTCGGAACGACCACTGCTTGCTTTCGACCGCCGTCAATTTGTTGGTCGGAGCGACCACTGTTTTCTTCTCCGTTTCATGTTCCTCATCCCCTCTCAAAATCAAATTGAGAATAACCCTAGATCCACAAAACTATGGTAAATCGTATTACCCTTTTCTATCTATGTATGCTCATCACCCTAATTCGAGAAACTACACAACCCAATTGAATTCTTCTCTTCTTAAAAGTCGTGAACCAAATTTAGGGTTCTTTTATTTCATTTATTTATTTATTTATTTTTGTATTCTTCACTGTTAGTTAGTTAGTTAATTCTCCAAAACTTGTGAATTTACGAGGATGGATTCGTTTTGCCTAAAATATGCATCCTACTGGTGCATTGGTTTTGAATGTAGCTTTGACAGAGTTATTGAGGAACTCAAAAGCTACGATGACGTTTCAAGTCACCACTAACTAGGTAATTTTTCTATTCTGTTTTGGTAGCTTTTCGTTTGTTAGATTTGCTAGAAAGATTTTTCTTCATTCTCAGATCTCTTTTCATTCATTGATTGGGATATGATAATTTTCACCACTTCCTGCTCCTCACCTGTGTAAATAAGTAATATAGGCTTTTAAACTGAAAGTTCTTAGGAACATCAACTCATGTTCTAATTAAGCTTCCACATCTCAGGAAAGATTCATGTAACTCTGCTCATTATATACCACTACTCATAAAATAAAACGATAACTAGACACTTCCTATCTGTTGCTCTTTTCTTTGGATTTTAAGCAGTTTTTCTTTCGTCTGTTGACATTTCTTGAGCTCATTTAGTTTATTTTCAATTTGTATGAGCAATTGATTTTTCTATGGATAAGAGCAGAGTATTGCCTTTATTTGTGTTATCTGTCTATATTACAAAATATTTTGAAATTAAGAAGTATGTGTCATGTTTGATCTGAAACAAAAAGGATAATCTGTTATGCCTTTTGGTGAAAGATAAGAGTAGAATTCCACCACTTTTTGATAGGAAATTGTAGTTATATTCCTTATTACTTTGTGATGCATTTGTGTTCTTATTAGTTGCTGCTTCAGCTCTATTAACCTTTTTCATTCTCCAATTGCATTTACCTCTGAAGCCTCTATTCAATTGTCAGCTATGCCTTACTAGTGCTAATGTCAATTAACATGGTGTCCATTTTTTATTGTAATTTCAGTTATGGATTAAACCAACTTCTTTAGATGGAGAGCCGATGCACTAGTATTTTGTTTTAAGATTCTTAGGGAAAATCGATCCTTTACCAATTGTTTTAGCTAGTAGATTTACAAGGTGGTTACATAAAAAAATGGACAAGTCTGTTAAGAAGAGAAATTGATAAAATTACAAGTTATGAAACTTGGGAAAACCAACATGAATTTGATTTTTGGATTACGACACAAACATCTCTCTTATATATAGGAAATATATGAAGGCCTTGTCACCATTTTTTTTATAGAAAAACACGTACACACAACACATGTTTTGTTCCTAGAAAACTCATTTGTCAACTCATCCCTTGAATTATTGGCATTGGACACCTCCTACTTCCTATTTAATGAGTCATGCTTCTTCCCTTAGATGCACTACACGTACTTAGCATGCTATGTACTAAATTTTATTTTCTTTTTCTTTTGATTTAGTTTATCTGTTTAACAAAATCAACAGAAGGCTAACAGTATACAAGTTAGTATTGAATAACAACCCTCTAAATCTCAACTTTTGTAGAAGCAACCCAGTTGAGGAGAAACTGACTTCTTCATTCGAATTACTAAATTGAAGGGAGCGAAAGGAGCATTGCGGTGGAGCAGAAACATTCATGGTTTTACTTATTATGTAAGAAATCTTTTCTTCATCATGCAAGTTGGTTTTAGCTTTAGCTTTATGGATGACCCATATAATGTCTATTCCACCAGTTTATAACTCTAACAATGTTCTTACACTTTCCATGCTCTAGGTCTACTTTCTATCCATTTTGCTTATATATGTAGTTACTAGAAATTGTTAAAAGTAAGTTTTGAAATGGCTTCTTTAAATTTCACTCTTTTTACATGAATCTGGATTAGCATATATAGCAGTAATACAAAGCTACAGTCGCATACAATTGGATACTAAACATTTCTTGGTATGCCCTATCACATTCTTTAGTCAAGCCTAATTTTCCATGGTTGTTTTTCTCTTTTCACACTGCCTCTCTGATTTCACCTTCATTCAACTTATTGATTTCTGTAGAAAATACAGAGATGGATGTCTAATTAATGGATAGAACTTAATTTGGACATGTAACTAAACTAATGTTTATTAGAAAAAAATGGGTGACTATTTTGATTCATTTGATTGTATGGTTTTAACATGTTGGTGACGCAAAGACAGATGACCTTTTCAGTAAACTATTTTAGATTATCACTCACCACATTTGTTCACGGCTAGGACTTAAAAACTGAGTTAGCTGTGGCTAAATTGTTCTTCTTTGTAAACTATGGTTTAACTAATATTTATGAATACTAATTAACTATTATTTTTTATTTTTGCAGCATTTGAAAGATAACTAGGATCTTAGTAAAACAGAGTGCTTGCTTGATCAGGGATGATGGATTTGATTCCTACTTAGTCTTTTTCTGCTATTAGAGGTAATGGTTTGTTGTTGCTTCAATTACTTGAATGGGAAATGCAATGAATCAGATTACAATGGGAAAGCAAGCTGCATCAGTAAGAAAAATTTATGTTCATCTCATAAATTGATGTAATTGAAATGTCTAGCTTAATGTCCTTAAGTTTGATATTGCATGTTATAATCTTTGTGAATATGAAGTTTTAAGTTCACTTTTAAACATTATGGAATAACTACATAACTGAGGCTATTATGCAGATCTGGGAAATCATAATAACTTTGTAACTTTC